>CM050846.1:29812500-30015000 GCA_027580175.1 Siniperca scherzeri
GCTCAGCCTTTCACATTGTCACATTGTTTTCACATTGTTGTGATAGAAATTTCCATTATATTTTTTGCAGTTCTCAGCAGTGTATTGTGCCAGCTGCTGACACTCGGAAGTGATAAGAACAAATATTAAAACATGCACAAGAAAGATAACCCTGAAAAAACCCAAATATATTCTGTGTATGAACTTTGGATGATCTCCAGTAGTTATGTAACATCTGCTCATTTAACTGGTTCCCTGTGTCTGTTCTAATGTGTTGCTCTTTTAACTTTTCATGCAAGATTTCCAGTTAAGGAGTTGGTATTTAACTTGATCTCGGTAGAATGAAGGTGAGGCAACATGCACAGCTGCAGGTGTTGTTGAGGTGTGGAGCTCTGGTATTTCCAACTGCTGCCAACTCATACTTGCAACTATGCACAAAACAGTTAGCTGGGAGAGAAAGCAAAGATTTAATACTAAACTAATGATTCATTAAACTGTAAACAGGGAGGATCTAAGCCTGTGTGTTTCCCTTGCATTTTTATTGTTGTTGGGGTAGATATATGGGACACTAAAACTTCTGTTGTCAGGAAGGAACCAGCGCTGATAAGAGCTGCAAAAACACCTCCAGCTGATATTTAATAACTAAATATACCTCATGTATGAGTTATACTCAGAGAAGCCTCAGTTCATGAAGTATTAAAAATAAAAACTCATCTGCATTAGTCTGTCCTTCCAGCGTATTCATGGAGGAATGTCCTGTTCCTCCCACCTACGTACAGCATGTGTTTTATCTTCAGAGTTTTGTAGGTTATACAACACAGCAGCCTATGGAAACAAGTATGAAGTGGTGTTGAGTCATTGTGCAATAAAGGTGTGGATTAGATTAGATATCTGTCAATTGTTAGAATTATCACAAAGTCATCAAGTTAATAATAAAATAAATTGATATGATATATATAATGCAAGGTTTAACACAGTATATGTATTTATGCAGAACAACAAACATATTTTTGCAGAATTACAAATGAAGGGATGCAACACACTAGACTTACAGTATGCATTAAGATTTGGTGCCACTCTCTATCTTCTGTTGAGGTTGTCAGAGATGTTGATCACTATTAATGCTGTTTTTTCTCTGTGTGTGTGTGTGTGTGTGCGTGTGTGTGTGTGTGTGTGAGTGTGAGTGTTGATGGCTTCATCAGAGTTTTTCTCTATCTGGCATAATTCTAAACTTTTTGCAACTGATTCACCAGTATTTCAGGAGTCTTTGTGTCTCTTTAAGTTAAAAAAACTTATCCAGCAGTGATTATTACTATAACAAGATATAGCAATAAGATTTCCAATGATTTCCAATGGAGCAGCAAGCAAAGAGACAATATAACAACAAAACATATGAACACTCCAGTGGCTGGAAACTTTCTTATACACATGACACCACCACCTTTATTTTTCTTTTTAATTTAACTTTTTTTGTCTTGTTCAGTATGTATGTCAGGTATGATCAATACAACAATAAATCCACATCTTAATATAATTCTCATTGGTGGAGTTAAGGATGTGAAAATCCACAGAACACATACAGTATAGTACATACCATTGTGGACGTGGACACACTAACACCCTAACACACACACATTCTCTCACCTTGGAGTTTTCCAAACATATCTACAGCAAACATCATAACGGTGTGTGGGAAGAGAGCCAGAGTGACTCCATTAATCTAACCTTACTCACTAACCACTTCTCAAAATGTGTCTTACATGACTACCAGGACACCATTCACAACATAGAACTGTTTATTAAAAAATATAATCGTATTTACAGTCAAACTGTTAGCATAAAAATGACCAACAATACAAATATATAAAGCTTTTCTTTTCCAACACCAGCAAGACATGAAAAGGTAAGCAGCAACCCTTGATATGCATTGAACCTCACAGAGGGGGTGTTATGGAAAACATTAATTACCTTCAGGTTGGGTGGATTTAGCACTTGCAGGTTTTATCTAAATGCTGGTAAAGTATGAAGTTTCTTTAACTGCTGAACCAACTTTTTGACGTGATGAAACTGCATTTTTGCTGAAAAATGAATGATATTCACTATTTAACTACTACTGTAACTCAATATCGGAATCATGCTTATAAACTAGTAGGTTTTGATCAAGCTAGGTTAGCATTACTGCCAGCCAATCAGTGTAGTGTATCATGAATATTGTTGCATTAAAGAACCCCAAACAGCCAGTTTCAGTAGAGATTGGTGTGGAGCTCTAGTTAACCAAATACCCCCTTCCCCACTTAAATAACAACACATCAAAAGAATTTGTGGAAAATGTTCACATTAAAGGGAAACTACCGATTTTACACATGAAGATCAGTTTACTAGTCACATTGAGTACTACTACTGTTTTAATCTGTCTTTTCCAAGTCCCTCAACTTTACAAGAGTATCCCTTTAATAAAGTTTAACAAGAAGACACTTAGCCAGCCAAGAATGACAAATTATCTAAAGAACTCCACTATGCGCTTGGTCCAGAGCTGGTAGAGTGTAGAGGGAGCAGGGAAATCTTGAGTTATGTGATAGAAGGTGAATCTGAGATGAGTATGGGTATCTGTGGAACAAACAACACACAGAAGAAGGGTAAAGGCCAGTCTATGCATAAATAGAGGCATGATGGTGAACTACACATTCAGATAGTGATTGGATGGATGAGATGGAGCGGGAGGCAGGACGAGGGAGGAGAGGCTACACCAGAGTAAATGGCTTGAATGTGAAACGAGGGGGAAAATATGGAAAATGCTGGATAAAGAGGATAAAAGAGAAAAAAATTGATAAAGAGATTCAGAGACAATGTGTTCAGAAGTTCTTACAGGCTGCCGAAGGCAAAAGAGAGGAGAAGCAAAGTGAAGTGATACATTCTAATAAAGGCCAGGGTAACTTAAACTAACCAAATGCCAGGGGGCTGTGTATATGCACTGTTTGTTCCTGAAGACATTACCGTTTTTATTTGGAATACAAGGAAATTATTTCTTTGAGAATGAAAGTATGTATTGATGCCCCTGTTTGTCTTGTTTCCCTACATCACTGAGCACCTGTGAGTTCATAAAGAGATCCAGAAGATCTGTTAATGGCATCCAGTTGTAATTAGCCTGCATTAACAATGAACTGTGGCATTTCAGTACCATTATTTGTAATTGATTTCACTAAGCAAGGTATTTTTTGAACATGCTAGCGGCATGGCTCCGCGGATGGCAATGTCAGTCAGTCGGTCAGTCCAGCACTTTGGTCCAGACTGAAATATCTCAACAACTATTTGATGGGTTGACATGAAATTTGGTACAGATATCTATGGTGATAAGTTTTCACTTATCCAGTGAAATATGTCTTCAATATGGATTGGCACAAAATATGGCAGAGATATTCATGGTTCCCAGAAGATGGATGCTACTGACCTTGGTGATCCCCTGACCTTTCATCTAGGACCACATGAGGTTTACATTTGTGGTTTTGAGTGAAATGTCTCGACAACTATTGGATGGACTGCCATGAAATTTGGTACAGACATTCATGTCTCTCTCAGGATGAATTGTAATCACTTTGATAATCCTTTAACGGTTCATCTTGCGACAAATTGGTCTACATTTCAATTTGTCCAATACTTAGGTTTATGACTACCTGCCTGCAAAACTAATTACATTCCCATTGGCCTCAGCTGTGCTTTGTGTTTCGTGCTATTTAGCATATGTTAATATGCTAACACACTAAACTAAGATGGTGACCATGGTAAACATTATATCTGCTTAGCACTAACATTTAGCTCAAAGCACCACTGTGTCCTTGAGCCGCTAGCATGGCTGTAGACTCTTAGTCTTTCTGTTATTCAGAAACTGTTGAAAAGTGCTAAAATTACAAAGTATTTTTAAATTGTAAGCTATGAATTACACTAAAGTGGTGCTGTGCCCAATGTCTATTTTGTTTTTATTTGACCAGCACGTGAAGTGAAAGCCTTCTTTTTTCTTGTCGCTGTGCTGTGCTGTGTCTTTATTCATATATTTTATTAATTCAAGCCATGCATGGTGTCAGTTAAACAGTTTAGTTTAGCTGAATCTCATTTAGTATTGTGGCAATCTATCACAGCTACAGAGATAAAAGTTTGACATTCTACAGTATGTTAGTAGGTGGTGATGGGTGTACCAGCAGACCAACCGAGCACATAGAAATTTACAGTCTGGAGTGCTTATTCCCCAGTGTAAAAATATTCTATTTTTAAACTGGAAAAACATTTTCAAAACAGGGAAAAGTAGATGCAATATAGAACATAAAAAATTAGTACAATACAAAATAACTTTGGTAAGAATAATGAAAACATACCTATACATTTGTGACTGGAATCCCACGTTCACCTAGGACAAATTGGCTTTGCCTTTTATTAATTGAACTTGTTGACAGGTATTTCCTGGGATGGACCACAGATTGCAGGGTGTAATGTTCACTGCCTTTCTCGTCTACCTTCTCAAACCAGTGACTCTCATTGATATCATCAGTGGCTAGAATGTTATTATTGACAGTCATCTCCAACTGTGAACACACAAAACACAATGTTTGGTCATGTTTTGGGCCCATTTTAGGAAGAAAGAAGCAAGGAATGTGCACATTCAATATTATCAGTTTTTCAGTTACTTTTTCTTTAATTTGCCACCTATAATGAGCCCTTTCAAGTAACGTTGAACCTTGCAGAAATCAGCTGTGGTTAGAGATGGAGGCAGACGGGTGGCCAGGGTGGCCACATCTGAAAACTGAGTGGCCGTTTTTCTAAATGTTTTTAAATTGTCACAGGCTGTCAGCTTGGTTTCACAGCAGTTACAACAGAATCAAACAGTGAGGAGTTTTAATGGCACGGAAAACCTAATCAAAATGTCCATATCTAGATAGATATCCATTATATCCCAAACAATTTAATTGTTTACATGAAATTATTGCTTAATAAAGTTGATCATTAAAGCCATCAGCTTTAATGATCTCAACTTTGTTTCCAAGAAATCCTGTTTTGTCTGTCAGTTTGCCATGGCAGACGGGTCTAAACACTACAATACCTCTGAGCCTCGGCTGCCGTTACTATGGAGAAGAAGCTAGTCAAAGGCAAGTATCAGAGCGGTAGCAAGTTCAAAACAACAAAACAGGGCGCCATAATTGCTGAATTAATGGAACATTGAACACAGTTCAAAATAACTGAAAAAGGAAATTTATTAATAAGTAGCAGATTGTAAAATCAGTTTTAAACAGCACAATCTTAGTGGTGCACGTGACAGAATTTTAAGCTCAGTGATTGGATGATTCTTGCTAAAATTATCCTTGGGAGTCGTAGTTAACTTCTCCCCCAAAGTTTTTATGTACACAGGCTTGCACCTTCAACTTTTTATCAAAAAACCTGATATTTTCCAACACAGTTGTTCATCTTTTGTACTGATGATTTAACCAGGTGAGTTTCATGTTGCCATAGAACTGCTCCAACTGTGAGTCACCTAACATTGTCTATGGGAGAAAAAAATGTGACTTTTGGAACCAGGTGTGCCCGAAAACAGTTCCTCCCATTTTGTAACTCTATACTGCTTCCACCTCAGTCCTTACATGTAATCATGTTGGACTTGTGAGCAGATCTCTGCATTGTTATATATATATATATATATATATATATATATACACACAGATTATATACATACTGTACATTCTGGATATTGCTATTTACCTGCACGGAGTCTTCATTCACCTTTGGTAAATAGTAAACATTTAATTGGTGGTGATGGAATTGTAAAGCCATCTGGTTTCTCTCGTTCCTTACACGGGTGCATATTGTCACTGAAGGTTCTAAGGAAAGAAGCAAGACAACATATTTACTTTGTATCTGAGTCTATTAAACTTGTCATAGTAATCCTTAATCATTCAAAAATAGATCACTGCAAAAAGTCCTATATAAAGACTTTGAATGGCACAATCAGATTGAGTGTAATACATAGATCAGTGGGGCATTAAATTTGTCCCTTTGCAAAACAGTTAATCTGTTATTTTGAAATCTTTGTGGTCATTAGAAAAAAGTTGTACCCGTTTGAAAATCAACAGCACACAGTGTCATTGTCTTATCCAACTTCATGACTGTCACATATTTCCCTTCTTTAATCTTCAGAGCACATTGCTTGCTAGTGGGGGCCATGCTGTCTCCTTAGGGGCGTTCTGACATGAGGAGAAAGATAGAAAAACCTTTAATAAGTCAGAAACACAATCTGCAGTACTTAAAAAACTTCATAAACTCCAGTTTTTACATTGTACAAAAGTGTTCCATTTGAATAGTGGGAAAAAAATGTTTGTCTTCACACGTATCTCACTCTTTATTTGTAGTCTCAGCTGTTTATTACGTTTCAACTATGAAAACTCTGAATGTTTTGGGGCTTGTGGTGAAACTTGAATGGTCACTTTGGATCACTACTTGTCAAGGCTCCCAACAACTTTGCTTGCAGCAGTGTGGAGTAGAGCATTGTTTAAGCAGATCAAGTGGCTCAGTGAAGTTTTGGCACTCATTTTGGCATGAAAATGTGCTGCTCAGTACGACTCTCACCACAAATTCAAGCACAAAGAGTCATTTTTGCACATACAGACCTCTCCAAATTCACAGCAAACCTTTCGTGTACTTTTCATTTTCATGTACTACCACTTTTCATTATGGATTAATCTGATGGTGGTTATGGTGTCGTTCAATCAAGTTGTTTGTTTTGTAAAACATAAGAAAACGGTGAGAAAGATCTTCAAAGGTTTTCCGACTAACAGTCCAAACCGCAAATGCTTTTCAATTTAGGACTAAAGATTCATTGACTAATAGTTTTAAGCTTGTTGTTGAGTAGTTTAGGTTTTTACAATGCATCATATTTTAAAAGTTATATTTATATGTTTTGAAAGTAAAATCTTAATTTGTTTAGTAACTATAGCTGTCAGATAAATGTAGAGGCGTAAAATGTACAATATTTCCCTCTAAAATGTAATAGGCCTATATACTGTAAGTATAAAATGTCATGAAATACTCAAGTAAAGTACAAGTATCTAAATTCCACCACTGCAATAACTAACATGAGCCTTTGAGTACATTTTGCTAATATACTTAAGATTTTTTATAAAGGACTTGAACTGCAATGCTGTATTTTAACATTGTGTGAAGGTTCGAATACATATTCCCGTCTCTCACTGCAAAACAGATTAGGAACACTGAGACGCATAGGAAAACAAAATAAAGTTAGGATACTTTTAATTTTAGCATTAACAAAGTGAAAATATTTAGATTAGATTAATTCATTAATTAGATTCCTCACTAAAACTTCTCCTGCAGATGGGAATTATTACACCTATTATGCTACAGAATAAAGTGTGAGACGCATGCAGCTTGGCAATAAGTCGTGCATTAACTTTACCTCACTTTATTACACACACAATCTTAAAGTCTGGTCAAAGGAAGAGCGATGCAGAGCTGATCTGCATGTTGGAAGTAATGCAATAGTCACTTACCCTCAGCGATAAAGTCTTGCGAAGCTGCGAAGTCGAGCCTGCCTTTACAGCAGAAAGCGTGTCGGTGTGGTTTGCTCCTCAGACTGCAGGGACTGGAAACTATTTAAAGAGATGGACCTGCTCACTGACGCAGGCGCAGTCTGTGCCAGGAGGACACGACAGTGGAATGGACCGAAACATATTTCACAACACAAAATTAAGCCTGGGAAATCATATTTCCCATGACGATGCAGAGAAATTGTGCTTATCTGAGAGTAACTGTATTTCTTTCTTTCCATGTTTTTTGCATCCCATTTTACTGTAATTTTCGAGCCACGTCTTTATCTCTCCTCGTTGCAGCCTTGCTATACAAAACAAACCTGTTGTAAACTGATAAGGAGTCCAAAGTTTACAATGCTGATTTAACCCTGAGTGGTTGCTGGGTGTACAAAGCCAGGTCACTGACGCCTAAAAAGCAGGCGACATTTACATTAAATCTATGTTTATATTTAATACTCTCTATGGAATCAAAACGGAAATAACAAATAATTAAAATAGAAATCACCATAATGTTGCAGCAAAGACTAGTGCAGCTCACGTAAGTATTTCAGGTGAACAACAGTCATAATTAGGGACTGTCAGAGCAAATGACGGAAGATTTGTCACTGTCAACAGACCGCAGAGAAATGCGCATTCCCTCGGCCGTCAACACATGAGCAATGTATCTGTAAGAGTGATGTCTGAGGAATACTGTTCTTTAAATACAACACCAAAAAGGTTTACAGTTATAGTTCCTTTCCGATGACCTGTTAAACTGCATGCTGGACAGGTAGAATTTCAGGTGGATTATGATTGAAATGCCCCTTTAAATTGCCGAATTTACCGACAAAAAAAGCTATTTGGCTTTAGGTTTTTCATGGAGAGAGGAAGCTGACTCACATCAGAATAATCATCTACCTCAAATTCCTCATCTGAAAAAGATGGAGGGGTAGCTACATTGGTTCGTGTTACGTGCTTCAAGTCACTTTATCAATATACCAACACTACCATATTTTCTCAACTTTGAATGAGTGCTTTGAGTGCCTAAACATTCATAAAAAAGTTTTACGTGCTTATAATAGGGCAATATGAATACAATCTTCTGTCTTAATATATGTAATTTTACACTGAGACATCAAAATATATTGTGATGTAGCAAATCTTATGGAAAATCAGTTGAGAAATAGTTTATAGATCAAATAAGCAGGCTAACCCAGTGAATAGAAATAAAGGTATTTCACAGCTGGCTTATTAATATATAGACATATATATCTCGATATACACATTTTCTCTAAAACAACATAAGGTCAGTTCTCGCCATATGATGATCTTATAGAATATGATGCGTGGATATATATTAAACTACCCAACAAAAGTATATAAAGTAGTTAAAATGAGCTCAACCTTAAAGCTGGAGTTGACCAACTCTCCCTCTACATGGCTCTGGAGCAACCTAGCGACATTAGGCTACAGCAACTAGGAGTAAAACCTAAGAATCACCCAAGAAAAGTTTCTGATGCTCCAGAAAAACAAGAAACTCAGCATTCAGAAGAAGGATTACTGTCAAAACAAGAAAGAGATGGACGACAGGACAAATACAGATAACCACTGGTGTACCTTTAGCTTGTCCTTGATGGAGAGCGCTGTGAGAAGAGAAGGACTGAGGGCAGACACAGATGTGGCGTTACTGCTGTTGAACAGGTTGGTAAAATATTTGGAGTAGGCTATGTTGCTATTACATTTTCTCAACCTAAATAATGAATTATTGTCTAGGAACTGAGGATATTTATCTGTATTTTTGTAACTATTTCTGAACAGGAGCCTGGGGTGAGCTCACCTGTAGGCATACATCATAAGCATGTGTCTACAGTGTTTGTGTAATTACTCTCACTGCCAGAAGGGGGAGACAAAAGTTCCGCACTGCTGCTTTAAACATCTACAGCAGTAAAATGCAACATACACATTAATGCAGCAGTAATATTAATCCAGAAACATCATATGTAATAGTAAAACACTGACAGGGACCATTTTACTGCACAATGAGTACTTTAACTATAAAACTTACATACCTTTACTTTAGTAAGGTAGAATGCAGAACCTTTACTTGTAGTGGATTATTTTCACAGTGGGGTTTGTAGTACTTTTGCTTAAGTAACGGACCTGAATAGTTCTGCAACCTGTGGTTAGCACACCTACAGCATTACTGCACCTGTGTGTTACCGGCCGAGCCTTCCCCTTTAAGGAAGGTGCTTCGCTCACTGCTCGCTGATTTGCAAAATCACCCACAATAGCCCCAATCAGAGTCCTCTAATTAAATGTTCCCCAGGGACACACAATGCATTTTGGTGAGTAACACTGAATGTAAGCATAACTTCTGTTTGTTTACACGAAAACTCCACAGGCATCTTTAGGAACTGTGCAAAACTCTGTCTAAATGTCTAAAGTTTGAATATCATGGACTGTGTAAAAGTGGGCATATTTAAACGATAATCATGTCTCACCCCTCTGTATAATGGCAGGCCTCTTTTCAGCCTTCAAGTTTGGCCATTCGGAGCAGTCAAAAACTAGTTATTTTCGAGTATACCCCGCCTAAAATGGGTTTAACTTATTATCTCATTCCCACATAATGTCTATACAGTGGGGGATTACATCACAAAACAAATCCCTCACTCCATGCCATATACCTCTCCAAGCAATTTGATGCAATCAGCCAGGGATCTGTCCACAGCACAGATGAGGGAATGGGCCTCGTCTTCCTCCTTCATGGTAGCCCAGAAAGGCTGGGGCACGGACACAGTGCGCCTGACCTGAGGTTTCACCAGCATTGGAGGACGTTTGTAGGAAATGCCCTTGGCTTCCCGCCATTCCTGTAGTTTTCTCCTTGAGATCAAATGATAGAGCAGATGGTGCAGTTAAAAGTCAACCGTTTATTTTAGTTAGTTTTGGGGGTTTTTGGACATTATTATTATATTTTGATTTGCTTAGAACTTCTATTCCTGTGTGCACTGACGTGATAGTGAGCAGCTGTAACAAAATTAGTTTCCCCTCGGGGATCAATAAAGTATTTCTGATTCTGATTAGACAGCACAGCAGAGCGGAATGGCATAGATCCTAGGACAAACTGGGGATGACACCTTCAACATTGTATTCTGGACGCCCAAAACTCGATTGGTTGATAATTAGAGGGACAGACCAAACCTCTAGGAAAATCATCTCCTTGTTGCACATTTTGATGGCACTTTAGACGTCCGAGTCTGAGTATGCTTTTATCTTGTACTTAACTATTTTATTGTCCTAATTAGCAAACAAAATAGCATATAGGGGTGTGAGAGGAGATTTGAGTATTGTAAATACACTTAATGATCCACCTCAATATGCAAAATATTAATATTTTTGAGTGAGTTTGTCAATCTAACTTCAGTTGTTTTTATATTTCTGTTTTTACAGGGCACACACAGGCATGATGAAATGCGTGTTGCATCATCGCTGAGAGCTATTCTGGATCGTTGACAGTGGCTCCTCTGATTCAGCAACACCAATGCCAAGCTGCTGTCAGAGGTGTATTACAAAATCTTTGTGATTCACCTCAAAATAACAACAGCGAAAAGGGGTTTCATAATTTAAAACTATCAAAAATAGTACAAATGAACCCACCAGCCATTTGAGAATTGCTCCCTCTAGTGGCCAACAGGGAAAGTGGCCTTGAAAGCTATGTCTATTGTGTGAACTGTGTGACTGAGTGCCTGGAGGTGGAAATACAAGAGTATGCATGGATATGAGTTAACCAGAGCAGGAGGACATTCATTTGACTGAAGAACATTCTGGAATTCATCAAATTGAACAATTATGTATCATATATATTTTTGACATCCTATTTTAGGATATTATATATAGGACATTAGTTATTATATTGAAATAAAATACATAAATACAGGTTAAAAATGTCAGGTTTTCAGAATTTCTAGTGTAAGAGTCTGTTAAAGTACAGTACAGTAAGTTAATTAGTTAGGTTAAAAGCCTATCAACTGCCCAGTGGACTCAAAATGTAATACATTTGATTCCTAATGACGCTTTCTCTAGAGCACTGAAAAACAAACCTTTTAAATTTGATAAAATATGGGATTCTTTTTTGAACTATCTTGGACCACATAAATCACAGTCAACAGTTAAGGGCCTGTCTGGGCTTGCTTCTAGAGCCAAGAACGACTGATCTAGTATATCTACTTAAACATGAGTAGAGTGCGTGCATATGCACAATGATAGGTGAAATGTATGACTTACTATATATTGTGTATAACTGTTGATTTTTGTCTTTTAAAGTGTTTAAATGTTCTGTGCCTACCATGAAAGGTAGCAATATATTGTTGCAAACTTGTTGAAAAGTCAATGAATACATAATTTAAAAAGCAAAAAGTTGAGTAAGGGGAAACCACAGAGGTATGTTCATCTAATATAGATGAAAGAACTTCAACGATGGCGTTGGTGTATAACATCTGGTCTGAGTGCATAGTTAAACACAGGGATCCAAAACATTCTGCCACTTTTTAAAATGCTTTTAGCATGCCTGGAAAAGAGCAATATTACAAAAGAAAATGTTACTAGTGGGAACAATAACAGTAAATAAAAGGTTGAAATGGTTGATTTGATGGTTGATTTAAAAGTAAATCAGGTCACCATCATTCTTAACTTCACTTACATCAATTAATGCATCCATGATCTTTTGTGACATGTAAGATCTGATAAAAACACAACACAAAAAAATTGTTTAAACATTTAAACAAGCCAATCAATTAGAACATTTTATGTGATTTTGCCCCCATTTGCCATATCATGATATACTATACTGATATCAGAGAATATTCATATTATTATTGTGATATTATTATCAACCGTATTGCCCATCCCTATAAGAGATAAGAGCACATACTTTTGTATAGGCTAGGCCCCACAGTTCCAATAGTGTTCATTAAGGTTTTATGAAAGCCCTTTCCTGACAGCGCCCTTTGTGCACAGTGGGATCCATAAAACATTTTCCCAGAGAAGTGTGGAAGAACTCTACTGGCTTGCACAGAGATCAAACCTCAACCCCATCCAAACATTTTGGGATAAAATGAGTGGCCAATCAGCCCTGGGGTGCCAGGCGCAAAGAAAATCACCACGGTACTGTATTCCCTGTCTTCAAACTGACCAAGGGTCCTGGAACCATTGGCTCTGCAGTGTGCAGCCCTGTTTTACACAGTCTATGGAGCAGCCTCACGCAAGGTGAGCAGATTAAAGTAGCTGTGAGTAAACACTAAAATAAGGTGGAGAATTAAGTAGAATTAAAACAGTGAAATAAGAAATAACCTACTAGAAATAATGAAATATAGAAATGTGTTCTCAATATTTTCAAATAAAATACATAAATTACCTTTGCCACAAATATCAGCCGATATATCTGTATTTTGTAAACTCTCAAATATTTATTAGCCTCATAAGTCTAGTATCAGTCGGTCTATTCCTTAATGTCTGTGAAGTACCTTTATTTCTATTCACTGGATTAGCCTTAAACAGACACTCCCTCCTGCTTATTTGATCTATAAACAGTTTCCCAATTGATTTTCCAGAAGATTTGGTTTATCACAATATATATCTATCTGTATATGTAAAATTACATATATTAAGATGGATGATATTCATATTGCCTATCACATATGTCATTATATACATTATAGAGCTGTCACAATATAAAATGTCCATATTAGAGGACTTCTATTCTATTCATATTGCCAACCTCTAGCCAGTGTATGAAAGAGATATTAGGAAATCGTAATGCCATTTAAAAATATTATTTTGGCCAGTATTATCCACTACAAAAGTTTCATATCAGCACTTGCTTAATTAAACTGCTGGTCATATACAAAATCAGACTTTTGTTATAGAAGTATTTGCTTTGTAATCAAAAATGTCCAATTTAGTGTATTGATGAGCAGCTTGAGCAACAATACTAGCATTTGGCTTGACCTCTCAGTCTATCATCTTTAAGTTTCAGTGTGCTCCTGAGAGTCAGAGAAAAGAAACTTTCTCAGCCAACCTTTACCTGTCTATTGATGGTAGATAAGTAAGGATGTTATAGACATGCTGTCACATGTATGACTAATATATGGAAATAAAGTAAAAAAAATTGGTAATGTGTTTTTAATATAAGAGTTTCATGTTATGGACAAATACTGTTTTTTGTGAATAGTTTTATCACGTTTTGGCTCATCTTAGAAGCTTATCCCAGAAATCTTGCATAAATATCTTCTCAGACTCGAGATGTGTAATATCTAGACATAAATACATTAGCCATAGTGTTCTGTTCTGCAATATTAAACAAGGAGTTTCATCTTGTCTAACGTATTTTAGTATGGTGCAATCACAGCACGATGGTGCAATCCCAGCCAAAGATGAAATCTTGATCTCCAGTGACATCTTTAAGTGAGAGTTTTTCCATGTTAGTCACTGTGTCTAACATTAAGACAGCCATTTACATTGCCATTACGGCTGTTCAAATGCTCAGAGAATATGCAATTCAATTCAATTTTATTTATATAGCGCCAATTCATAACAGAAGTTATCTCATTGCGCTTTTCCTATAGAGCAGGTCTAGACCGTACACTTTATAATATTAATTACAGAGACCCAACAAACACCCCATGAGCAAGCATTTGGCGACAGTGGCAAGAAAAAAACGTCCTTTTAACAGGCAGAAACCTTGGACAGAACCTGACTCAATGGTGGGCGGCCATCCACCGCTGCCTTGTTAGGTTTTGAGAGAGAGAGAGAGAGAGAGAGAGAGAGAGAGAGAGAGAGAGGGAGGGGTTTGGGGAAGGGATAGGGAGGCACAATGCAACAACCACGTAGAATGTTTTTATTTTTATATAGTAGAATAGTAATTGTAGTGTTAATATTAATAAATTAGTAATAATAGGAATGACAGCTAATGTCAGCATCAGTAACAGAGCTAATAACAACTACTGTAGTAGCAATTGTCGAGCAGGAACACGGGGGCAGCAGGCGGCCCACAACCACAGATCCAGACTCTGCAGCTCCGGAGGCAGAAATACCTGCTGAAAGCGAAAGAAGGAGAGAGGAGAGAAACGAGAAAGCACAGAACTACGGGAGAGAGAAGATGTTGAGTTAGTAACATGCAGTAATGGGATAAAAATGCATACAGATGGAGAGGGAGAGAAGGAGAGAGGAAAGAGGTGCATCATGGGAAGTCTCCCGGCAGTCTAGGCCTATAGCAGCATAACTAAGGGATGGATCAGGGCTCATCTGAGCCAACCCTAACTATAAGCTTTATCAAAGAGGAAAGTCTTAAGCCTACTCTTAAATGTGGTGATGGTGTCTGCCTCCCGGACCCAAACTGGGACCTGATTCCACAGGAGAGGAGCTTGATAACTGAAGGCTCTGGCTCCCATTCTACTTTTGGAGATTCTAGGAACCACAAGTAACCCTGCATCCTGGGAGCGCAGTGTTCTAGTCGGGTAATAAGGTATTATGAGATCTTTAAGATACGATGATGCCAGACCATTAAGAGCTTTTTAGGTGAGGAGAAGGATTTTAAATTCTATTCTAAATTTTACAGGGAGCCAGTGCAGAGAAGCTAATATTGGAGATATATGATCTCTTTTCCTAGTTCTTGTCAGTACACGTTCTGCAGCATTCTGGATCAACTGGAGAGTCTTAAGGGACTTATTCGGGCAGCAGGATAATAAGGAATTGCAGTAGTCCAGCCTAGAAGTAACAAATGCATGGACTACTTTTTTGGCATCATTTTGAGACAGGATGTGCCTGATTTTTGCAATATTACGTAGGTGAAAGAAGGCAGTCCTTGAAGTTTGTTTCATGTGGGAGTTAAAGGATAAATCCTGATCAAAGATTACTCTGAGGTTCCTTACGATGCTGCTGGAGGCCCGGGCAATGCCATGTAGAGTAACAATATATTTAGATAATTTGTCTCAGAGGTGTTTGGGACCAAGTACAGTAACTTCAGTTTTGTCAGAGTTTAACATCAGAAAGTTGCAGGCCATCCAGGTCTTTATGTCCTTAAGGCATGCCTGAAGTTCAGTTAACTGGTTAGTTTCTTCTGGCTTGATCGATAGATATAATTGGGTATCATCTGCATAGCAATGAAAGTTTATGGAGTGCTCCCTAACAATACTGCCTAGAGGAAGCATATATAAGGTGAATAGAATCGGTCCAAGCACAGAACCTTGTGGAACTCCGTGACTAACTTTGGCGTGCACAGAGGACTCACCGTTAACATGTACAAACTGAGATCGATCTGATAGATAGGATTTAAACCAGCTTAGTGCAGTTCCTTTAATGCCAATTACATGTTCCAGTCTCTGTAATAGGATGTGATGGTCAATGGTATGCACCTTGTTAGCTCAATATAAATTGAAGTTAATTATCAAAACTATGTTGCAGAGAGTGATGTTTCATCTCGTGCAGCATTCTGTAAATATGGGAGAGTAAGCAACTAACTAGCGACGGAAAGAAAAAGCAATATAATAGACCGCTTTTATAAAAAGGAGGAAGGTAATCACATGAGCAGCAACCTACTGAACAAATGATGACTTGTGCTTATCAATGTAACACATCCTCTTTATTCATTAAGTTATAACGTAATTCCTCCACTACACTCAAACTATGCGACAACTGAACTTAAACATAGCTGGTACAAGGTCTGACTGCATGTCACTCTAGTTAGTTTGTTAAGCATTATTTATTCAAAAAGTTTAATTAAGATCAAGATCTCTTTTACAAGAGGTACCTGAAACACACTAATTAAATAAATAATAACAATCACAAATTTAAATAAAAATATCGGTTAGTAGAATTTTACAGGTTCTCAGAGGAATTAGTCTCACACTTCAGTTTGCTTTGCAGGTCATTCCAGTAGTAAGGCGCACAGTAGCAGAAACCAGTTCAGTTGGTATGAGGAATTTCTAAGCATAATCTTTCATGCAATCTGGTGTCATGGTTGTTTACGCAGAACTCAACCAAGAATGTTTATAGTATTTCTGCAACTTGAACAGAATGATGCCATCGCCCTTGCCCTCCACTCAGTCTTCACCCACCTTCAGAAGAATAACACCTACATCAAAATGCTGTTTGTTGATTTCAACTCAGCATCCAACACAATCTCCCCTTTGAAACTGATTTAACACTCTTGGCTTGAGTATCACACTCTGTAATTGGATATTGGATTTCCTCACAAACAGACCTCAGACAGTTCGGATTGGCGGTCACATCTCCTCCACTCTAGTGCTCAACAATGGAGCCCCTCAGGGCTGTGTGCTCGACATGGAGACAACTCTGTTGTGAAGTTTGCCGTTGATACAACCATCATTGGCTGGATTTCAAACAATGATGAGACGCTCAGAAACGGCTGTGTCTTATTCCCGTGCCAAATTCTTATTAACTTAATAAGAAAGCAACCTGACTGGAAACAAAACAAACTGGCATGGGATGTGCACAGCACTACACACAGGGCGTGAGTAGTTTATTATTAGAGACTATTTCCTAATGGGCCATTTTCCCTTTTATTTTTACTACCATTGGTGCGGACTGTAGTTTGGCCATGGCTGGCATAGATAGTATAGTAGATTGTATTCTAGTTCTCCTGTTTTGAAAGGAGAAACCAGTGTTTGTCTGTTCTGGGCTACTGTAGAAATATGGCAGTGCACCATAGCAGACTTTGTGGAAGAGGACCTGCTCCCTCTGTAGATATGTGTAGACAGTGATTCATATTTTTAGGTGATTACACACTAATGAAAACATACTTATGAATATTATATTCCATTGCCATTTCCATATTTTACCAATAGATCCCCCTAAATCTAACACACTGGTCCTTTAAGACCTTTATCACTTCAATTGATATTGAACTGTGCGGTGCATATCCCCCACCCAAAATTGCAGTTAATCAAACATTCACTTATGGAATTTCATTTGTGGTTATTAAAGCCTTAAAATTAAATTTGCAAAGCAAAACAGCAACTTTTCTTTCTAAAATCAATGTCCCTGTTATTTAGGAGTTGTCACGGACAACTAAGCTAACTCCATGCTCAGAGGAAGACAGTGAGATGCGTCTGAAAGCTCCGGGAAAAGCTACTAAGTGGTGATTTTTGTTTGTCAAACTACTGTTTTCAAAATAAAGAATAAAATTTTACATTCTACAAAAGTTATAAAAATGATTAATACAAATAAAAAATAAAAAAGTTTAAGCTAAATTCAGATGTAATAGAAATAACAAATTAGTTTGTTCAATACTGGCCATGGGCTGTGCCATACGATAACTTGTTTATTCATGTTTTCTGCTAAGAACGACTTAAATGCACAGTATGGCTTCCAGCAGTTTTCGATTGTGAATTTGTAAAAGATCTAGTCAAAGCTTACAGAGAAGACCTTGTAGTATAAGAGGAGAAATTATTTGTGGATGGAAGGTGTTCACTAATCTGTAGTTGTAGTTACTTTTTGTACTCTTTCATTTGTTAATTAAATTTGAACTGAGAAGTGACTTATAGACACCTGCTGAAATGTCTCCACTGTTGATATGAGCATTACAATGTTGGCATGGTCTTGAATTTGTGTCATGGTGTGTTAGCAAGACATTATGATTTCAACCAATTTTTCAGTGCCCATTCAAAACTTTTGGGATTTTGCCTCAAGACAGACCACATACAGCCTAGTCTAGGACCAAAAACAATCCCCAATGTAGATTACCCATTGACCATTGTGTTCTTTAATCCAGGACTAAATCCATGCTGCTTTTCATGCTCCTCCAGCTGATAAATGATGCTACATCTAAGAGATCAGACAAATTCTTTGAAGCTGCAGGCATCTCAAAATTCCTCTTAGTGTGCGTATACTTGAGACAATACCATCTACTCTGTAACAACTGAATATTGGTGTCTCAACTCAGGCATGACATAAAACTTAATACAAAATTAAAGATGTAATTGTACTGTATAAAAACATCACACACTACACAATTTTTTTTGTCATAATGAAAACCTTGAAAACAATTCTGCATAAAATGTTTGTACTGTGTATAAAATGTTACTGTATGTCTTGCCAAACACTGCTATACTGTATCTTATCCTATTATTTCATGATTCTTATAGTATTAAATGGATTGTCAGGTGGTTATTATACTTGATGTCGTTTAATTATCCTCAGTGGTGTTTAGTCATGTTTCCTTGATGCAAACACAGACAATACCTGCGTGATTCACATCAATTTTGGTAAAAGTATTGTCACTTTGACTCGTAGCTCTAATTCATAGGTGTGTCACTTACATCACTGCGCACCATTTAAAGGTGTGGCGAAACCACCTCAGTTTCATGTCGTGTCATATACTCTGTTTCAGTCAGATGCTTACGAAATAAGCCCTGCATTTTCTTTAGCATAACGGTTGTGAAATTCCAGTTTGCTGATTTACAGTCACATGTTTCTTACAACGTGAAACATGCGCAGCTGCCCAACAATTGATTCTGGCTCTGGGTTTTCAAGAGTGCAGCTGTGTACTTTTTTGATACTGGCTGTTGTATAGGAGAGTCCACGTGCGAGATAACAATGAATAAAGTATATACAGTGTGTATATATATATATATAGGTTTTAAAAAGCAGACATTTATTTTACATTACTATGTACACCACATTATTTGAAGGAATAAAATATAGGGACCAAAAGGATAAACCCAGTAACTTCTCCATAAGTGTGAGAAATACCTAACTTTATAAAACAGCTCATTAGCTAAAATGTCAGGTTCTATCTTTACAAGGTTAAAACTCCCCTTCTTTTCAGGGAAAGTGAGATCTGACAACACCAAAGTATACACACATACATTTGACTTTTTTCTCCCTACCATGTGAGCAGACATGACACTGACACACTGACAAATGCTGAACTTCTGAATTTTGTCTCAACTACAAACTGGTGGAGATGAAGTAAGCACCCAAGGCTAAATGCCTTCATCGCAGACTAGCTGGACAAACACCTTGTCGTTAAGTGCTTCGTTCTGTCTGTAGACGTACATCAGCGTGTTGTTAGCAAACGGGCTGGTTTCTCCACCCTTCTGCTCTTCACTTCTCTCGTTATCCTCCTCGAAGATCAGGTCATTGTAGGAGGCCACACAGAGATCATGGTCCTGGAGGGACGCAGGATATCGGAGTGAGGCTCTCTCGATACGCACTGAGCGTCTAACTGGGGTGAAGAAGCGAACCTCCTGGCCGTTGACCCGTGCCGGTTCCTTCTGTTGGCTTGGAGGGCCACTGAAGGACAAGAAAGATTAATATATTAATACGTCACTTCCTGTGTGCCGACCAAGTCTGGTTGGAACAGACTATATTGGCATTGTTAACCAATAGTCCAACCATGTTACCATGATAAATGGGTCAGTCCTATCATCTAAAAAAACTCTACCATGCAGATGACATAAAACTACAAAATGTAAACTATGTTTTAAATAATGTTACAGATTTAAGCTTAAAGTTATTGATCTATAACTGCAGGTTGACAGTTAACTTTCAGGACACAGAAATTGTAGACAAAGTCAATACAGACGCTTTATGCGAACACTTTATGCATGCATAGATAGATCAAAGGTTGATGGATTAACTGATAGATTGATAGATAGATTTGAACTGAGCAAATAAACCACTTTAAGAAGCTGTGATAGTAAAAGAATTACCAGGTTCATTCAGGTTTTTCTTCAGCTCATACTAACAAATGTGTTTACTTCACTCAACAGAGCAGAAACATTTATAACAAACTGGCTAGCATGAAAAACGTTAAATATATAGTTTCTGGAAGTTGCAATAATGGTTAAACATACCCAGGAGTTGCTGTGATCTTGTACTTGACTACAGATGAGTCTCCTTTTTCCCCACAGATGAGGGCTCTGACAGGTTTAGGGGTCATCATTGGGTTGTTAATGCCCTCAGGAGTGCTTTCAGCTATTGGAATTTGGTCCTCCTCTTTGTCGTTTTCTTCGACAAAAACATGAAAACCTGAGTTATCATCTCATGAAATGGGACAAACTTGTTAGCAAACAGTGGCTTATTTACACATTTAGCAAATACAGGGCAACATTAACAATCATATGGAGTCGTGTTTCTTTGTCTGACTGCCATTTTTTCCTAACAATTTAACACTATTGTAAATTCTGTGGTAAGGGTTTATGTGATTGACTGCGTTTTAAGTCAAGGCAAATAGAATGACTTCAAGATATGCAACAGAATAAGGCCGTGTTAAATACTGATTAGAAACTGCAATGTAGGCACTGCAATAACAGTTAGTTTATGCTATGAGTAATCTTAATGGTATAAAACCACTGTGGTTACAAACAAAGCATGCAGGCCAACTACCTTGGATCTCGTCCTTTTTCTTCAGAATCTCAAACACCACAGTCCGCAGCTCGTCCACTGGCTAGAATAAAATAGAAGGGCAGAAACTTAACAGGACCATAGAAAATAATTTATTAATTTTAGACTACAACATAACTTAAACAATGATTGTGTTGAGGCAATATTATTTAGTGCGCTGTTGATTCTGATCACATACCAACAAATTAAGCTGTAAGGGATAGTATAAACCCTCAGGATCATTTTCTATATTAAAACTGCTTTTGTTTTTGGTTCTACAGACACAGACACATGGAAATGCTGACTACATGGGCTCTGAGTAGAGCTAGGGGATATTTTTAGGCTATGCCGCAATATACAAAATATATCTCGATATAAAATATAAAATATATTTCTCTTAAATAACATACCGTAAATTCTCACCATATGATGATCTTATAAAATATAATGCTTGGCTGTATATTAAACTACCCAACAAAAGTATATAAAGTATTTAAAATTAGCTCAACCCTAAACATCTACAGCAGAAAATGCAACATACACATTAATGCAGCAGTAATATTAATCCAGAAACATCATATGTAATAGTAAAACACTGACAGGGACCATTTTACTGCACAATGAGTACTTTAACTATAAAACTTACATACCTTTACTTTAGTAAGGTTTAGAATGCAGAACTTTTACTTGTAGTGGATTATTCTCACAGTGGGGTTTGTAGTACTTTTGCTTAAGTAACGGACCTGAATAGTTCTGCAACCTGTGGTTAGCACACCTACAGCATTACTGCACCTGTGTGTTACCGGCCAAGCCTTCCCCTTTAAGGAAGGTGCCTCGCTCACTGCTCACTGATTTGCAAAATCACCCACAACAGCCCCAATCAGAGTCCTCTAATTAAATGTTCCCCAGGGACACACAATGCATTTTGGTGAGTAACACTGAATGTAAGCATAACTTCTGTTTGTTTACACGAAAACTCCACAGGCATCTTTAGGAACTGTGCAAAACTCTGTCTAAATGTCTAAAGTTTGAATATCATGGATGTCTTACCTCCAACACAACACCAACAGCCTCTTCAAACATGGGCAGGACATCCAGGTTGCCCTCCTGCTCCATCAGGCGGGCCTGACAGATCCAGTATTTGGCAAACTTCTGGGACACTGCCGGCAGCCGCGAGAGAACCTCCTTCACCTGATTTGGAGGGCAACCCTGCGGGTGTGAGGCAGGCTCACATCAAACTCAAACACTGAAAGACAGGGCATCAGTATGCTCCACCCAAAGTGCTTATCGTATGGTCAAACAGCGTCTGAAACCCCCTTACCTCACATCTCTCCGACGATATCAATCATTTCTCTAACTTTCCTAATCCGACAATTACACCCATATCACACAGTGATTGGCCAGGTGTGTGGAAAAAAACAAAGTAAGCAGGGTTTGAACTTCTCTCTGAAGCTCTCTTTTTCATTCTGTTCACAGCTATTTTGGTCACTTTTCGTGTGAACAAACAGGTGCACTATGAATGCCTTCCAAGAGAGACTGCGTAAAAGTGGGCATATTTAAACGATAATCATGTCTCACCCCTCTGTATAATGGCAGACCTCTTGTCAGCCTTCAAGTTTGGCCATTCGGAGCAGTCAAAAACTAGTTATTTTCGAGTATACCCCGCCTAAAATGGGTTTAACTTATTATCTCATTCCCACATAATGTCTATACAGTGGGGGATTACATCACAAAACAAATCCTTCACTCCATGCCATATACCTCTCCAAGCAATTTGATGCAATCAGCCAGGGATCTGTCCACAGCACAGATGAGGGAATGGGCCTCGTCTTCCTCCTTCATGGTAGCCCAGAAAGGCTGGGGCACGGACACAGTGCGCCTGACCTGAGGTTTCACCGGCATTGGAGGACGTTTGTAGGAAATGCCCTTGGCTTCCCGCCATTCCTGTAGTTTTCTCCTTGAGACCAAATGATAGAGCAGATGGTGCAGTTAAAAGTCAACCTTTTATTTGAGTTTGTTTTGGGTTTTTTGGACATTATTAGACAGCACAGCAGAGTGGAATGGCATAGATCCCAGGACAAACTGGGGTTTACACTTTCAACATTGTATTCTGGACGCCCAAAACTCAATTGGTTGATAATTAAAGTGACAGACCAAACCTTTAAGAAATCATCTCCTTGTTGCACCATCCATTGCACATTTTGTCTGAGTATGCTTTTATCTTGTACTTAACTATTTTATTGTCATAATTAGCAAACAAAATAGCATATAGGGGTGTGAGAGGAGATTCGAGTATTGTAAATATGCTGAACATTTTGCATATTGATGTGGATCATTAAGATTTTTGAGTGCCCCTGTTTCTGAATGTATGTGACCTGATTCTTTAATTTACTGCCCCATTTGCTGCTGTTCATTTTTGTCTGACAAGCTGCCGGATTGCTGGTGTATCTGTGTCCACATGGATCCATAGATCCGGCTAATGTTTGTGCATCTTCATCTCCATCAATCAAATCAGAATTATCACTAGCTCAGATTGGGTAGGGGGCACAAACAAATTCATTGGGACATCTCTAATAATGAGAATCTTCCAATACCGATTCCCAATTTGATATTCAGATTTTCCTGCAGCTGTACAGAGATACTTAACCCAAAGTACTGACACATAAAAAGTATGACTGACAGCCCAACTGAAGCACTGTTAGCAAAATATATCCTGAACTTCCTGTTTTCAGAATTTCCAATAATGAGAAGCCCTCTGTCACAGCAATCTTAGGTATAAATTGTGGGTGAAACCAGTCCCTGTCCACCCACACAGATTTAATCACCATCAACCAGTGTGATATTGGACTAAGAAAGCATAGTCTGTACATGCCTAGAGATCTAATCAAACATTTTATCTTTTCCAAAACTTGCAAGTGAATGCTTGGTCAGATTCCATGTCTTGTCTTCATATTCTTTCATTAGATATTTCTTGCTCAAAATCAGCAGACTATATTATTTCGCTCTTGTATGGTCTACAAAAGACTTTTGAAGAAATATTGTTATTACATCCCTCAAAAACATTATTGTTTTGGTATCATTACCGAAACTCAGGTATCATATTGGCACCAATATGGTAAAAGTCAAACAATGCCCAGCCCTATATACTGTAAGCATAAGCAAAATTTATCAATAAAAAATAGACATAGACATACATATATCATAATATGGCTATTGTTTTCAAAATCACATGTGTGGCACACTATGTATTACTTAAGAAAAAACTTGATGTTTAAACAAAAGCTAATTTCTAATTATCGGTTACTCAGGGTCATTAAGTTGGATAAGAGAAACTTGTAGAACAATATGCTAAAATCCTATCATTGACATATGATTACGTCAAGCTACTAAATTGTCACCTAGCCCTAAAAGCAACTTTCCTTGTGAGCCACATACAGAAATATCTCAGATATCACAGTTCTTCTGCAGCAAGCAAGTGCCAAAGTCAAGAGGCAAACTCTAACCCACGGTCAACTATAGTGGATGCTGGAAATGTAATGATTCAGTGGTGCCATATCAGTGTTTCATGCTATACATTTACTATTCTACTCACATTCTTTCCACCTGGGCAGCAGTCAGTTTCTCTCCCTCAGTCTGGGGAATGACCCTGACTGGGACCTTTGGCGTCTTCATGTCTGCGGCCTGGCCTGTATGGCTGATGGTCCTGGCCGGCCGTGGCACTGTCTGTGACATCACTGGAGCGCCTGCTCTTTTTATACCTGTTTTTGGTGGAGGGGCATTTGCTGAACTGTGTCGCTTCTTGCTATCTGTCACTTTACATGTCTTGGTTTTCCCTCCCAGCTCAGCCACAGCAGCTCGTATAACCCCGCTGACTGCTCTGGAACTGCACCTGCTCACTGGCCCTGAGGATGTTCGGGAGGCAACATTGCATGGCTGGCCATTTTTCTCCCCCTTAGATCTCTGCTTCGTGGATTTGTCTGTGGGCTGGCCAGCTGATTTATTAGTTTTTGACATCCCTACTCTCCCCTTTGGCTTAATAGGTGCTGCTGTGCACTTGGAGGAGCTAGACGTTGATTTCAGTCCACTTGATGATTGACTCTTACAAGATGGCTGAGAATGTTTACCCAAAAGTGGGTTAGAGTTAGATTTGTTCTGATCTTGAACTTTAATCCCAGCTCTTGCAGCCGAAGAAACTGTTGTTTTCTTATTAACAGGGTTGTTTAGAGCAGTGGTAGGTAATGTTTTCTTCTGAGCCATGGCAGACCTCTGAGAAACAGAGACTGATGATGAGGTGCTGGATCGCACAGAAGTGGTGGTGGTGGTGGTATCAGCTACTGTGGCAGAGTTGTGTGTTAAGTTTTGACTTTGACTGTTTCTTGGCTGAGTCACTGCAGGAATGAGGCCTGTTTTTGTTTTGACAATGGGACCAAGACTCATCCTGACACTGACTGTCTTTATTGGACATGACCAGGCAGCATTTGAGTTACTGCTGAATCTGCTGTTTGATTTTGTTACAGCTGTACGAGCTGCATTTGAAGAGGCTCTGCCTGAAGATTGTATTCCTGTGTTTGGCTGCTTTTTGAGGTGGCTGGCTGAATTCAGGTTTGCTTTGGAGGACACAATGGTGTATGTTCTTGTAAGCACAGGGTTCTGGTCAGGTTTTGGCTGTGCCGGGCCACTGGTTGCATATGGATAATTGGCATCCAGCCGTCCAGTCAGGATGATGCCTTTTACATTCACTTTGTTAGTGACCCCAAATGTTCTTCTGGCAGGGTGTTTTGTGGATTGAGCAGCCAGAGTCGGAAACTTTGTGCGTACATATCTGAATCTGTCAGATGGAGCCTTGTTCTCTTTTCCCTTAACAACCTGTAAAAACAAAAAGATAAATTGGTTCCATACATCTGAATCTTAATCTGAATCGCATCAGCTTTCTTTGGTGATTAAAGAGTAGAGAAACAAAATGGCAGTTCAGTCTGATTATCAGGCCAACTCAGCACCACACCAAGTTAACTTGACATAATTCTTTTGAAATCCATTTGTTTTTTTATGCTCCATTGCTAGTACAAAAAAAGGTTCACACACACACCTTAACTGTAGGTGTCTCTGGCTTCTTAACCTGACTGTCATCACGGAGGTATGGCCTGAGAAGTAAAAGTTAGTAAATGAATTTACCTTAGATATAATAAACAACAAAATTGACACGCTGTTTGTGAGCTGTCAAGGAAAGAATTGTTTTTCTTACTTAGGGTTGGTCGGTTTCAGTTTTCCTTTTGCTGCCAGGTATTCCATCAACTTCTGTTTACGCAGCTCTGTGACAGAAAACAACAGGAATTCAGCACTGCTCCCATGGTTTCCGACTGCAACTGGCCTTAGCAACAAGGCCCGGGAGCGCCACTGAGACAAACTCTTATCCCGCCCCAAGGACAATACATGTTACATTAACATAAAGTCTCCACGTCTAACTTGACGCGCTATATTAATGCAAATCTTCATTGCACATTTTCTTTATATTCCCTGGTCAATATTGTGGACATTCCATCCTCTTGCATTTTAAAACACATATGTTACACTTTTTTGTTTTACTGTAAATTTCTATTTTAAAGATTCTTGACTTCAGTACTTGTTTCTTTTCTCTTACTATGTTTATTGTGACCGTTATGCATCAAAATACCAACTGTAAATTGCATATTAAAGATTCATACTTAGTATCCGAACTAAAATCATTTAGGCTTAAAGGCTTATTATCCAGCCACATATTGTGGCTGTTAATAAATGTGTCTGTGTACATATATTCAGTGTAAATGCAGAACTCAATTACATTAAAGATTTGGAACCTCTCTTTAGGTTAACTTTGGGGAAAATAAAAAAAAATTCACAACATCATTTACCAATACAGTATGTTTATTACAGCCAACACTTGAACTACAGTTCAGTTCCTTTTACTGGATGCGGCAAAAAAAAAAAGCTAATGAGCTCAAAAGGTTTTCTAAGTCAATGGTCTACTAAACTATGAGCAACAGAATAGAGGTGATATTTTTTTCATCCAGCCGTTACAGCAGCAGTTGACTTGAGTCACCTTAACTGACAATTAACTTTCACCAACCATCCAGAATAAGACCTCTAGCTCATGAAGGGGACTTCTCAAGTGTCTCAATAATTGAGACGATCCCACAGAAACTTACTGCCATCTGGCTGCGGGTTGGTGATACATTTAGACTCTTGTGGAAAATCTAAATTTGGAAATGGGACGGCATACTAGAGCTAATCTTAAATGATTAGTCGATTAATTGATCAATAGTTTTGATAACTGATTAATCATTTAAATAATTATTCAACCAAAACAAAACAGCCGAAAATTCATATATATATATATATATATATATATATATATATATATATAAATAACTAAATCGAGCTCTGTTCTGTATTTGTATGGGAAGCCTACTAACTAATCTTTAACTATGTTATATTAACTGAATATTCAGTTTGTTTTAGGTATAAGAAAAGCACATACTGGTAACTAAGTTAACGTTAAACACTCGAACTTCAACAGGACTAATGTAATGCCTCTTCGTGATGGTCTGTCTGACACAAATATATCTCAACCAAACCAGTACCATAACGTAAATTTATTTAGCTAACGTTTCCTCGCTGTTACCAACATGTAGCTAACGTTTGCTATCTAGCGTTAACATGGTTTAGCTAACCAATGGTAACAAACTAACTTAGCTAGCTTTTATGCAACTTAACAAGCTCGCTAACCTTTTCTGGAAAGTATCGATACGGTCTCGCCTTCTTCCATATCTATTAGAGTTATATTTCTTCTCTCGACTTTATCCAGATTAGTTATAAAATGCCTGGTCGGACTTGTGGTGGTTTCCGATACGTTTAAACTCGCGCATCCGGTTTTGAAATTGCCGGGCATGAACCATGGAACGCATCCTCTTCTCTGATTGGACAATTTGAAATTTCGAGAACAGCACGCATGCGCAAAGACCCTACGTTGATTGGAGCAGAGGGTGTAAACAAAAATGCTGGATTACACATCCTTAACCCACTGCAGTTCGTTCCTTGTTTCTTATTATGGCGTTTCCGGACAAAATTGGCTACTCTGATTTAACTGTTTATAGAGCAAACTTAAAAGCATAAATTATCACCAGATGATGTGTCACATCTTTTAACCATGTTTTTGGAATTTATGGTAACCTTAGTTATCTGAAATAATACGACTCGTTTTTCAGTAAAGGAAGTACATTATAGGTATTATTTTGACTGTAGTTAAGACCTGAAGAAAACACTGAGGGATTATCACAGACTGGTATCCCTTTAGCCAGGATACTGTTTTGAAACTATCTAAAAAATGTATTGGCACCATATTCCGATTTGGTGGCTGCCAAAAGCAACATCTGTTTCTCTTCAAAACTGGCTGATGTGATTTTATTCAGAAAGAAGTCATGACAACTTATTTCTAAATTAACTTTATTTCAAAAACATAGATACAACCTAAAAACAGACTATAATAACATGAACATAAATATGTGTGTGTGTGTGTGTGTGTGTGTGTGTGTGTGTGTGTGTGTGTGTGTGTGTGTGTGTGTGGACATGTATTACTCATGTTGTGGGGACATAAATCTGTTTACACAGTCACATTGTGGGTACTCGCCTTCCTTTTGGGTACAAAAGTCCCCATAACGTAAATCATTAAATTTTAGGGTGAAGACTTGGTTAGGTTTAGGTTTAGATTAGGGTTAGGTTAAGGTTATGGTAAGAGTTATGGTTAGGGTTAGGGTAAGTAAGATAGATGCTTGTGTAAACTAAATGCTAGTAAAGTTTACCTATGTAACTTGTTTTTCCTGTACAGTGGTGGAAAAGTATTTAGATTGTTTCCTTAAGTAAAAGTAGTAATTCCTCTGTATAAAAATACTTTAAGTTACCTACTTCATTCAAAAACATTTATAAAGTGCTAAAGTATTGTCAGAAAAAATATGCTTAAAGGTCCAGTGTGTAGGATTTAGCATCTAGCGGTGAAATTGCAGTTTGCAAGCATTTGAATACCGCTGGCCTCACACTCCCATTCCAAACATGAAACTCACAAAAAAGTAGCTTAAAATGAAAAGTCAAGTAATGTATATGATACATACATAATTCAATATTATACATACCTACTAATTGTCATAATATACATACTATATTGCACATTCCTGAATATTGTTGCATTTGTCACTGACACGCAGGAAACCTTGGGCCAGTTAGGCTATTATTCAAGTAGGAATACTGGTTGGTTTCTGGGTCTCTGGGCAAATACCTAAGCTGCCATGTGTGATCTTCTGTGTGCAACAGAAATCATAAGAGTTGGAGGAGAGGCTACTACAACTCATGTATAGCTAATGTCTATTGTGAAGTCATTTATCCCTGTTTGAGTTGTGTCATTTACCAAATCCTGAGAGAGCATATAAAACACAAATCCAAATAAGTTATAAGGCTTTATTAAAAATCCACAGCACATCATTTAAATAATTGTTAGTAAGCAGATTTCCAAATAAATATATACGTTAAAATGGTGTATAAATAGATAAATAAATTAATAGATAAAAGCATTAACAGTGTGTCATGTCATACAGCATAATAAATACACAGGATACTCACCAGACAGCACAATGATGCCACCTTGTGGTGAAAATTGATTATGTCAATACACTAAGTATTTCACTTTCTGTACTTGGTACATACAGTAAATAGACACTCTGTAAAACTTGCAGAAGTCCTTCTAGCAGACAGTGGTAGTACTTTTAAAAAAGTATTTTTTGCAGATTATTTGAATCAAAATAGCTGAAGTGAAGTATATTTTACGTTCTGTTCAATAGCAAAATTTTCATCTTAAGAGGGTCAAACTCCCCCAGATGCAGATCCACATTTCACTTAGGATGTCCTTGGCAGATGCTGGATGTTGAAGGTTCGGTGGCGTTGGGCAGTCTCCTGGCACATTTCCACCGGCTTGTTGTTATCGACTGCTGTGCTTATGTACCAGTCACGGAAGGCGACAGACACGAGGGTGCTGATGTTCACCCCGGTGTCCTGTTTGTAGAAGAGAAATCGCACCATGTCGCTGTCCGAGCGGATACTCAACAGACTGTTTTTGTCCTCCACGGCCTGAGGTGTGAAAAGACAAATGTCAGAAGGTTAAACTATCACACTTGACAAAATTTCTGGCTCAAAGGTAAATTAATATATAAATGTGCATTGTCTCTTTCAGATGATAACAATTTAGATGACCAGGTAGCTCTAATCAGGTTTCCCTGGTCACTGTTCCGGCTTTGAGAAATGTGGCATATGGGATTAAGTTTACCCTTTAACAGTAGGCCTACTACAAAGTGTATAATCTTTATGTGAGAATATCATGTAATGAGTCATGAGTTTTACCTCCAGATGCAAGGTTGCTTCGGGACCATCCTTGTGGCAAGACAGGTAGAGATTTGTGCCCCTGATGCCCAGAGCCACAGTTCTGGCCTCAGCGCTGGGTGCAGGATGGATGTAGGTCGACATGTTCAGGTAAACTGAGGAGAGAACAGAGGATACAGATGAATTTTAATGAAAGCTGAAAGACTATGTCAGCCTCTGTGATGAGGCAAATGCCACTTTGTGTGCATTTTACTAAAGGCACATCTGAATTTGTACAACAGGACTAAGACAAGATCAAACCGGTTTGACTTGGAAGTTATTATGATATATGCATTTGAGGTTAAAATTTGTATCTAATATCATAAAATCCGGAGTTACACCGCTGCAGTGATGGAAGGTAACTAAGTCCATTTACTCAAGTACTGTACTTAATGTACAATGTACAATGTACTTGTACAAATTTGTGGTACCTGTTTTTCATTTTCTGCAACTTTATACTTCTATTCCACTACATTTAAAAGTGAAACATTACACTTCTTACTCCAATACCTTTATTTGACAGCTATAGTTACTAGTTACTTTAATTCATTAAGATTTTACATAAAAAATCATATAATGTAAAATACAGCACTTTGTTAAATGTTAAACCAGTGGTTCTCAGGCTTTTGGCTTGTGACCTCAGTCCAGGCTTAAATTGAGATATTAGTGTTTGGATTATGTTACTGGGTATTTTCCATCCTGCAAAGCATGTAGTACTGGAGGAAACACAGAATTTGGGGGAAATTTTAGGTGTAAAAATTGTTATAAAATATCACCTTTAAACAGCTTTATATAAAATAGCAAGCCAACAGTTGCCAGATGAACTAAAACAAACCCGTCTTCTCTAAATTCAAATATCTACCATGACCCAGAGAATGATTTTCTAACAATCCGATCTAACTGTCACATGCAAGTACCTTTGGAGTTTTCAGCGCCTCCCTGCAGCATCATTGCGTGGAGCTCCATGCTGTTTTGGACCAGAACTAAGCTTCTCTTCTTGCTGTCAGTCACGCTGCACTGGTACTCATCCGTCCTCCTGAACTGAAGCGGTGGAGCTGAACCGCGCTCAAACACAATTTGCTCTGAAGGGAAAAGAGGCACACCCGATTAGTTATGTTGTTGTTATGATTTGTATCTTCTTTCATCAGAAAGCAGCAGGAATTGCAACAACAGCCATAGACTTAGCCATAGTCTCTTCCTGCACAAATGAGTCTTGAAAGCCAGCTTCATTGCAGATATACATTATATTATACATTTTAGTTTATGGAACAGTAAAAGTCATGCCAATGGCCCTTTAAACAAACTATAAATATAGATACACACATCAGTTATGGTAGATAAACTCAATGCAGTAATTAAAAACATAAAGATAGGCCAACAAGATCATATATTGTAAGTCACTTCCCACAGTTCCTTAAGGAGGACTTGAGGAGGATGGCAGTATTTTTGTTTTTATACAGATTCAATAGCTTTTTAGAAGTGTGGGTAATGCTGAGTTAAAAAGAGATACAACTCTATTAAAAATGTTATGCTAACAGAGAAAACAGTCCAGTAAGTGGTTTTGATGGGATAGTGTTGAAATAAAGTCTGGTCTGTGTGATTACCTTCCACTATGCTCTCCATCATGAAGTTGAGCAGGTGTTCATCTGTGCACTTGGTGCTCCGCACTGACCCGCTGCCCTTCAACCTCTCCATGGCGACGATGAGGTTGACCACACTCCTCATTGTCAGTGGGTGATGTGTAATCTCCAAGTCCAGTCCCTTGGGCATCTTGAGGCTCCACATCTCGCTCATGTTGCATTTAATCTCGGATTCCATCTTTTTCTGAATTAAGAAAGATCTGCAGGAAGATAGAAAGCAATTTCCAGTGTCACTGAATCACAATACATTTATTTATTTCCCTTAAATAGAATTATTTACCCTTTTACTCTTCGTTGTAAAGGCTACAGTACATCTCCGTCTACTGCTGTAGTGATTTATGACCCACTACTGTATCAACGCTTGACTATAAGGCATTTATACAGAAATATCGAGTGAAATGGAGATTAGATAACACACAATGATCAAGGAAAGCTGATTTCTTTTAGATATAGTACAAAGATTTTTAGTTTATAATGACACAACAGGCAGCAGAGTATGTTAAAGAAACTGTCTTGCAACCAGATTCAATCCCCAACTACACTAAATGTGTCCTATCAAAGTGCCCCAAAGCAAAGCAAAGATGCCGTTTAAAATCTGCTCCAGATTAAGACTGTCAGAGACAAAAAACTATGACAAGAAAAGTCAATTTACCTGTTAAAGTCAGTAGAGTGTTAGTGTTTTTGGTTAAGATCCCAGCTGTTGTCCTGTCAATGTTGTTCTGCCTGTGCTGACCTGCAGGGTTTTTATACACACTCACCACAGTCATCGAGGGAATTTTCCCTCACAGACAGGAAGTGGGATAGTCTTTACTGCTGCACGCACTTCGCTGTGATGAAACACCGGACTTACATACTGCTGCCATAAACCTGGCTCAGATAGATAGATAGATAGATTTGTTTTTTATTTCAGTATTTTCTAGTTTCTAAAATTATATGCATATGTCTCGCTGAGATTGTACATTTCACCCAAACTGACTTGCCTGTGCGTAATAATTATATTAATAATAATAAAATGCCTTTTTTGTCCTCAAGGGGGAATCAGTCACATTCCTAACACATTTTCCTGTCTATAATTGTTTTAAGATATTTTAAATTGTCTACTAATGTGATTGCAGAGCTCTGAACTTTGGTCAAATTGAAGGAATGACTGATGGCAATATGACACAAAGTCACTAACCATAGCACGATGACCCTGCTCCTGTTAAAAGCTGACCATCACTGGGTCATCAGCAAATTTTGTAATGTGCTGTTTTTTATACAGACAGCAAAAGTTGGGAAAAACGCTTATTCTCTTTCTGTCTGAGAGTTAGATGAGAAGATTGACACCACTCTTGACTCTGCATGGTACCTAGTTTAGTATGAAGCTAACTCTATAGCTAGCAGAGGGTTAGCTTAGCACAATGGCTAAAAAAAGGGGGAAACAGCTAGCCTGGCTCTGTCCAAAGGTTTAAAAAATCCACCTCTAATTTATAGCTCACTAATTATTAATTCGCTTTTTTATGGGGAGTTATGTGCTGGTGGACTATGTCTTCCTCTGAGTAGTTGCCAGTCAAGAAATAATCCAGCACATAACCCCGTAAAACAGCACAATGTCATTGTTTCCCTTGTGTTTTTTGTAGATATAATGTGTTAATTAATGAGCTTTAGAGCAGCTTCCGGGCAGTTGGATTTTGATACCTGCGGACAGATCCAGGCTAGCTGTCTCCCCCTGCTTTCAGTCTTTGGGCTAAGCTAAGCTAAGCAGCTGCTAGCTGTAGCCTTATATTTAACAGACAAATATGAGAGTGGTATTGATCTTCTCATCTAACTAAAACGTATATCCAAAAATGCCAAGCCAGTGGATGAGTGCTGCACTTTAGAGTAAATATAATTTACTTTCACATACTAAAAGTGTACTGTCCAGCCAATCAGTCTTAAATTCATATTTAAAAGAGACATAGCCACTGGGGTCACAAGACGTTTAAACAATATGAGGGAAGCATCCTACACCCCTCTGCTGACCCTGTGTTCAAACTGTAAATTATTGAAGATACATTTTGATTAGTCACAGCTGGCTAAAAGTTGTTTCATCCCTGAGAAATACCAAAAAACTGTAAATGGGTAAACGTTCATCATATGAAATGCTAAAGTTTCTTATCTGCTATTTCCTCATTTTTCACATCTTTGACCAGGCCCTTTGGGGTTTTGAGGTTCTTTTGATGTGAAAAAATTCCACCTGCCATTGCTTGTTGTTTAGAGTTGCATAACAGCGGCTGAATCTGACATTTCTTCACTTCCCTGTTGAGCTGTGATGCAGGGGAGCTGCGTCACCCTCAGGGATATCAGTGTCTGAAGCGAGAAGGGCTGCGATAATATATACTGTTTATATTTATATTATACACTGAGTGTGCTTTATATAAAAACTAAAAAGAACGCAATTACTAAACAATAAACAAAGTATATTTTTGCAACTTATACATCATCAGAAAACCAGACTATCTTTATTTTATGTTTAAAGTGTGTCTGAACTCATTCTGCCTGTAGAGAGAGGTACCAAAGATGGCCAATAGGCTTCTCAGCTGTTCATATACTGTACTGTATATTCAGCTTTGCTGATCCTAATTTGTGTTTTTATTTTGTTATTGGAGATTTAAGTACATTCAGTTTACTCTATTTCACCAGAAAAAACACACAGTATCAATACTGCTATTCAGGGAATCCAGAGTACGTGTACCTACAAGTATAATTTCGTAACATCACAACTAGTTTGGAAGCCAATCAAAAGAGTAACTTAACACAATGTTACACAAGTGTGAACACATACACTAAGACTGGGCTTTCCAGTGAAGTAGGAGACGTCTTGTCTCCAGCAATTAATTCATAGAGTCTGGATTTTTTAATGAGGAAGAAGGTATAGATGTAATTTTAAAATTTTTAAATGAGGTAATTGAACTGTTTTGTGTAAAAAATTATAGCAGAAACAAAATTTTATTTATTTTTATTTATGTCTGGAGAGGATCTTTAATGGTTTGGTACAAATTAGAGCTCCATATTTCAATGCAAATTGCAAAAACAGGAAATATATACATTTGGACAAGACTAAAGAAAGAGTTCATTATATCAGAAAATTATATCTACATGTGTATTTAGCCAAGGGTAAAAAACATCTTTCTTAAAATTCTGTATTGAAGGTGTAAACTAGGAAACAAAAGACAATGATAACATTTTTACAACAAGCCCCCGTTAAATCTATGTTGAAATTGGCAAAATTTAACAAGACTGCATGTTCAACAATCTCAGTGCCATAAGCTAATTAATTTCTGATCTGCTGCTACAAACTCTGAAAACTCTAAGGCTTAAAACTTGTCTGTTTGCCACTGCCTGTTATTAAATTAAATTTGGGGCTATTTATTTATATCTACACTACACTATAACTATAAAATACTTTTGACCTTTTACTGTTTATTTTGTCTGATTCCATTTTAGCTTATTTGAATCATATTTAATTTGATCTTTTTGTACTTCCTTGTCCTTCTTTTACATCTTAATGATTTTTATGTCTTATTTAAAACACATGAACTGCCTTGTTGCTGAAAAATGCCATACAGTACAAATAAAACTGCCTTGCCTTGCCTTGGAGACACTGGAGTCTAGAGCTTACTTCTGCTCTTCATATTGAAAAAATTAAGTCAAAGCAATGACTTTCAAGTATTAATTTAAAAATGTTTATTTTCATTATCAAACTTGTTTGGAACATTGGGGCAAAATCTGGACTGTCTTGTCTTGATCATAACATCCGATCGTCCAGTGCAGCCTGATCAACATAAAAGTAGTGAAAAGATTAGATTTGTCTGGAACTGAAGTGTGTTTGTGTGTGTGTGTGTGTGTGTGTGTGTGTGTGTGTGTGTTTGTGTTTGTTTGTGTGTGTGTGCGTGTTTGTGAGTCCTCATTGACTATAATAGGTAGTGTGTGTTGTAACCACAATGACAGGTTGATGCTCTTCCGCTGTGTGAATCACTCTCCTCTAATTGCTGCTGACTCATGTTTTCTCTCCTGTTGGAGTTTCTTTCAGTGTTGGAGCAGCACTTTCACATCCCATTGACAGTTTTTTTTTATTAAATTGGAGGATGTGAGCAAAAGTAGAAATGACACAATGGAGTGACAGTAAAAATATCTGAAGAAATGGTTCATAATTTTGTACTTTTACTGCTGAGGCAAAACTCAGAATCCATTGCAACAAATATGCAATAAGCAGAAATGTAGTCGACAAAATTCAAAACAGGTCTCGATGACCTGAACTGAGAAGTGAACTCAGTTCAGTGTCTCTTCTCTTTGGTTTTCCCTGAATGTGCATTACTGATGCACACCATAGAAAACTCTTACTGAAAAGAAAAATATACTACTGTAGCTCCTGCAATGCTTCCATAATTTCTGTTTACTAATTAGCACTAAACACAAACACCATTTAGCATTTATAAGCAGTATATAAACATTTAATACAGTATATATAACACTATAATGTGGTTATAATAAGCTATAAAGTATTTATTAATGTATTTGGGAATGTAGGGTTGTTTTTTGTTGTACTAGACTATCTCACTAGATAGCAAGATAACAAGATTAGTAATAGAAATGATGACATCAGAGAAGGAGATCTTAAGTTCACCACAGACTTTTTTGCGCCAACAAAGTAACACAACAGAGGAAGTTTTATGCACAGGAAGGGTACCTCATGTGTGCCAAGGAAAACCATTAAGCCAAACTTATCATTCCAAATGATCAAGTTTCTCACAGTTTCTCACGCAAGCATATTCTGAGGGGAGTGCTTGGTTTTTTCCTTTTTTGACATCCCTCCACACCAACCCACTCTCACGGCAGTTTGTGAAATAGTCACAAAATTTAACCTATAGATTTGTGTTCGTGGACACGAATTTTCAATTTGACACTCAGCACAACTTTCAAACCAATGAGGACGAATGTAGTATAAAGAGCGACAAAGTCCACGCAGGGATGGAGGTCGAGGTGGGTAGGTTGAATGGATGGATAGATGGATGTGTCAAACGCAAGTATTTCACGAGGGAGACCGGGATTTGATTCCTGTGTGAGAACAGAGGTCAACGTTGAATGTTTATTTATTCTAACCTAAACCAAGTAGTTTTGGTGCCTAAACCTAACCAAATTAGTCAATGTTGATTGTTTTAAGGAAGTACTTATTTTAACCCAAACCATGATCTTGATCATCAAATCAGCAAGCTTTATTTTGAAAGTCTAAGCAGATGTTGCATATTTATTATTGCTAACTTCATGTCCACAAATCCTATAGACTGTGTTGGTGCACTAGACTGTGCACGTACAGCTTACAGTCTCACAACTGTTTACTTTCAGTAGACCATACTGTCCTCAGATACCCCCGATTACACAATGATCCAGATACTGCAGATGTTTCCCGTCTCTCTTATTACACCCCCCAGCCTTGTATTCTTAAAAATGGATTATACATTTGATATCATATACCAGTAACATAACATAGCATGAAAACATTTCACATGCAGCAGAACCTGCCTGAACTGGATGCTTCCAACATTCACTTGACCCTGCCTTGACCCTTTCTGGTAATACTCAGACCTCAGACTTGCTTTCCCAGACTTTGCAGATAATAGAACACAGACCATCTGCTTTTAACCTCATCCTGTGTACGTGCAACAGCTCAGGTGCAGTGCCTCTGGAGCCCAATTTAGGTTGTTTTCCAAGCATGCAGTGCAGTCTCAGCGAGGCCTGTATACACAATGGAATGGATTAACTATATAAATTAATATTTATCAATATAATATATATATAGATATGCTGCTTTTATATATATATATATATACTGCTTAATCACTGCTGGATCATTTTACTGCTGAAACAGCTAAAATGTTAACTCCCATAGGAACAACTATAATTCCTGTGAGCATCCATAAGTGGAGGCTGGTGTATAAACAGATCATTTATGCAATAAAGTAAAATCCAGCTGTAATATAAAATGTCTTCATAGGAGAAGTTATAATTGTTGACAAATACTATACATTTATTAATAAACACAATGCCCAACTATGGTTGTTGCTGTTGTGTAATCTTGTGTATTTTGGTCTTCTTCCTTCCAAACTTTATAATAACTAAGTTTAAAATATATAAATAAAGACTCAAGAACTGTACTTAATTACATTTTTTAGGTACTTGTACTTAGTGTTAAAATGTTCTGCTAGGTTATACTTCTACTCCTCTACATTTCGGAGAGAAATATTGTACTTTTTACTCCACTACATTGATATGCTAGCTGTACTTTGAAGATGATCATTTTTACATACAAAACATGTGATAATTTTATGAAATATAATGTATTATTATTGATTAAACTCCCAAACAGTATATAAAGTTAAAAGTTAATTTGTTACACCTCAACCAACTAGAACAAGTGCTTCTTATATATTTATGCATTAGTAATAATAATCCAATATTATAACACTTTGACAGAGGCTGTTCTGCTGTCTAATAAGAACTTTACATTTGGTGCTTTCTGTACATTTTCTTGTATTACTACTTTACTTCTACTGATGTAAAATTATGAATTATGATTTTTACTTGTAAAAGAGGTATTGCTCAATATTTCTTCCGCCACTGCTCTTCTATCCTGAGCCAGTTGGCATCACAGTCAAACGTTTGGGAACCTCTGGCCTGATTTAAATGGCGCTTGTAGGTGAGCTCAGCAGGGGTAAATCCTCTGCTGAGCTCTCTCGGGGAGTTGTGGTGGATGAGAGATGTCTAATTAATAAACCTCGCGATAAAAACACTTTCAGCCAAACTTATCTTTCCCTGTCTTCTAACAGAAGGTTTCTACATTGCACTCGCCGAGGTTTCATTGACAAAAGGAAGTTTCATCGATGTAATTAGGTATTGTATTGTTGTACACACTGTATGTCCTCATCCTATATTTTTTCTTCAACAGGTAACATCCTGCAGAACCAGTTTCACCTGGATAGTGACAGTATAGAGAGACAGGGAAGGTGGGGGGAGAGAGGAGGGGATGACACGTAGCATACTGCCTCCGACCCGCCGCAGCATGCCCAGACATACGACACGCACTCCATCCGGTGAGCCACCGGCGCACCTCTGCAGAACCAGTTTTATCTGGATAGTGACAGTAGAGGGTCACAGAGAAGGCGGGGGGTGAGACGCAGAAAACTGCCTCGGACCCGCCGCCGCTGCCATCACCCTGCCCAGAACAAAATTCCCAGTGATGTAAGAGAGATCAGCAGCGCTGGGATTTCGCAAGTTAAAAATTCAACCTACCAAAACATCTGAATTTCACTTCCTCGTTCACATAGTCCACATGCGAGTCCTTCAAACCTGCCGCACTGGCAGCAACAAACAATACGCAACACGCAGAACTGTCATCACCGAGTGTCATTCATCATGTTACTGTTTTCTTGTTTTACTTCCCTCAAGTGACTAAATACTGCTTCAAAGAATTTTACACACCAACAAGAAAAAGGGAAGGAACTAGTGAATAACTTGTCATAATAAGCAGGGGAAACGTTATGTATACCTCAAAATGAAGTGTTTAAATATAACGTGTGAGACACAACATTAGCTCATCAAGACTTATGGAAACCAACAAAAGGCGGACGTAAAGAAAAAAACGTAAGACGACAAGTCAAAATGTAACTGGATACATAAGTAAATAAAATAGTTTATCGTCAGTTGATAAAATATATTATATATAATATATATGAATTTTTGGGGGGGTCTTGGCACACATCCTGAAAAGTTTGTTACAAATAAACAGAAACACATCAAATTGCATTGTATAAGGCGAGTTGGGCAGATATAAGTTAAACATTTTTGGAAACAAGATGCCCAGAAAAAAAATCTCATGTACTGTGTTTAACTTGCCACAGAAACTGTATAACAAGGGTAAATATCAGTCACAATGGATTTCTATGGTTAAAACATTCTTTATGAATGTCCATCCATCCATCCATCCATCTTCTTCCGCTTATCCGGGGCCGGGTCGCGGGGGCAGCAGTCTAAGCAGGGACTCCCAGACTTCCTTCGCCCCAGACACTTCCTCCAGCTCCTCCGGGGGGATCCCGAGGCGTTCCCAGGCCAGCCGAGAGACATAGTCCCTCCAGCGTGTCCTGGGTCTTCCCCGGGGCCGCCTCCCGGTGGGACATGCCCAGAACACCTCCCGAGGGAGGCGTCCAGGAGGCATCCGGATCAGATGCCCTAGCCACCTCAGCTGGCTCCTCTCGACGCCGAGGAGCAGCGGCTCTACTCGAGCTCCCCGTGTGACTGAGCTCCTCACCCTATCTCTAAGGGCGCCCAGCCACTCGGCGGAGGAAGCCCATTTCGGCCGCTTGTATCCGCGATCTTGTCCTTTCGGTCACTACCCAAAGCTCATGACCATAGGTGAGGGCAGGAGCGAGATTGACCGTAAATCGAGAGCTTTGTCTTCGACTCAGCTCCTTCTTTACCACAACGGTCCGATACAGCGCCCGCATCACTGCAGGCGCTGCACCGATCCGCCTGTCAATCTCACGCTCCATCCGTCCCTCACTCGTGAACAAGACCCCGAGATACTTAAACTCCTCCACTTGGGGCAAGGACTCCCCACCCACGCCAAGAGAGCAAACCACCTTTTTCGGTCAAGAACCATGGCCTCAGATTTGGAAGAGCTGATTCTCATCCCAGCTGCTTCACACTCGGCTGCAAACCGTCCCAGTGCATGCTGCAGGTCCTGGTTTGAAGAAGCCATCAAACGACATCATCTGCAAACAGCAGAGATGAGATCCTGTGGTTCCCAAACCGGACACCCTCCGCCCCTGACTGCGCCTAGAAATTCTGTCCATATAAATTATGAACAGAACCGGTGACAAAGGGCAGCCCTGGCGAGTCCAACATGCACGGGAACAGGTCTGACTTACTGCCGGCAATGCGAACACAGCTCCTGCTCCGGTTATACAGGGACCGGACAGCCCTTAGCAAAGGGCCCCGGACCCCATACTCCCAGAGCACTCCCCACAAAGCGCCCCGGGGCACACGGTCGAATGCCTTCTCCAGATCCACAAAACACATGTGGACTGGTTGGGCAAACTCCCATGAACCCTCGAGCACCCGATGGAGAGTATAGAGCTGGTCGGCATCCCTTACTTCCGGCGTCCACCACCGTGTTCGGGGATTGCCGCAGCGACAGGCACCAGAAACCTTGCGACCACAGCTACGAGCCGCGCGCCGACAATGGAGGTGGAAAACATGGTCCACTCGGACTCAATGTCCCCAACCTCCCCCGGGATCTGGGAGAAGCTCTCCCGGAGGTGTGAGTTGTAGACCCTGCTGACAGAGGGCTCCGCCAGACGTTCCCAGCAGACCCTCACGATACGCTTGGGCCTGCCAAGTCTGTCCGGCTTCCTCCCCCGCCAGCGGATCCAACTCACCACCAGGTGGTGATCGGTTGACAGCTCCGCCCCTCTCTTCACCCGAGTGTCCAAGACGCGGCGGAGGTCAGATGATCGACAACAAAGTCGATCATCGACCTCCGCCTAGTGTCCTGGTGCCACGTGCACTGATGGACACCCTTGTGCTTGAACATGGTGTTAGTTATGGACAAACTGTAACTAGCACAGAAGTCCAACAACTGAACACCGCTCGGGTTCAGATCAGGGGGGGGCTCAGCCGTCACGTGTTGGAGTTTACCCCAGTGAACGAGAGGGTCGCGTCCCTCCGCCTCCGGGTGGGGGACAGGTCTCTCACTGTTGTGGCGGCCTACGGGCCGAACAGCAGTGCGGAGTACCAGGCCTTCTTGGAGTCCCTGGGAGGGGTACTAGACAGTGCACCACCCGGGGACTCCGTTGTTCTACTGGGGGACTTCAACGCCCACGTGGGCAACGACAGTGACACCTGGAGAGGGGTAATCGGAAGGAACGGCCCCCCCTGATCTGATCTTTATGAATGTGAGTAATTATATTTATGGTACGATCCTGGAGATATCAATCCAGATCAAAATACATCAAATTTCACATTAACATCAGACTTAAAGTTATGGATCTTCAGTATCGAAATGGAGTTAATGATAGGCTTACCTAACTGCAGCGTTCAGCAGTTATGGTTAACCAGTTTTTTCAGTATTGTTCATTGGGGGGCAGCATTTTACAGGTGTGGTGGAAACGCAGGACTGTAAGTTTTCAATATGTTTTGTTTGTTTAGTTATTTTAATTCATTAAAAGAAAGAATTAAGAAAATAATTAGAATTGATTCATAAAACTATTTGTTTTAGGATTGTATCAGAGGGTAGACGTAATTTTTCCCATTAGTACATGGGGGCCAAGAGAGGTACAGCAGGTTATGTTAACACTCATTTGGCAAAAACGAATCTTATATACAAATGAATGCTGTGTTACACAAGAGGTGTGCACTTGTAGCCATTCCAAACAGGAAGTGGGGATAACTCAGCAATGCTTTGGCTGATCAGCCTTAAACTGCATGTGGTTACTGAAGGACCACTCCTGATCACACCCATGTGACATAGTTATGGTGGCACCTACATTCAAAGAGGTATATTGCATTTTAACTTCTCCTGTGATGTCTTAGCAATACACTGAAGCTTCACAAAACGTACTGTTCCAAAAGAGATGGTGTTGTTGCCAAACAGGAAGTAAAGCCTTATCTCTGCAGCAATTGGTGTATTGGCATGAGTTTCATAAGTAAACTGTAGCATTAGCCAAAAAAAAATAAAGCAGGACACTGCAGGGAGTTGACCCCATCTCACTCGAGACTGCACTCCCTTGGGTCCTCAGCGATACACCCGCCAAGTGTGAAGTCGATTGGATTAACGGTTGTCGAGAAAATCAAAGGATTGACATACAGAAAGAAATACAGACATTCCTTCCTTTGTAGTTAGATAACTGCAGGTTGTTAAAACTTTTTTTATTTTTAGAGGGAAGAGTTTTTTGGGGTTTTTTTTTGCTTAGCCTTGCTGAACTAATCTGTCTAAATTTAGGTGTGTTAGTCATAACCTGCCACTTTCAAAGGAGAGATAATTGCATGATTATGTTCCAACACCTTGTACTTTATGTTTGACGGCAGATCAAGGTGACAAGTATCATTACTGTATGTTAGTTTGTGCTTGCTTTGATGAGTAAAATAGACTGGTTCATCAACACTATAGGATTAATCAAAGTAATAAAATTATTAAGAATATTTACATTTGTTAAAATAATAATAGTTACATTTAAGTAACTACCGAATATTTACCAATGTGCTTGTTTGATCATTTGCATATTTATTTATTTACTTATCATTCCTTTATTGTATTGTGTTTGCCCATTATTAGGCAACAAGTGTCACTTGTATACAGTACCTCGTGGAATAAAGTCTAAAAAGTCCTCAGAAGAAACCAGGACAATCACAAAGGTCCATAGAGAAATATATCTCAGGTTTATTAATAACTTTCTTCATCTTCAAAACTAATTAAGACAGAAATTATAAAACACCTTGTTTCTCCGTTGTGTGGGGGTACTCAAACATGTACAAAAAATAACCAAAAATAGTCCTTTGAAATTAGTGTTTGTGTGTGTTTGTCAAAAATAATTCAGGAATGAGCAAAACATTTTCTTCCAGTAGTCATTAAAAGACAGTGAAGGCAACAGAACGGTGAGTCAGTGAGTTCCATAAGCTTAAAAAAAATTAAAAAGCAGTGTCATGTTAAGGAGTCAGTGAAGAAGTGATTATGAAATCCTGGTCAGTAACAGTATTGCGACAGAGGTACTGAGCTAGCAACTTTGGCAAATTTCTAGCTTTTGGGAAAATACTGCTTTCTTTGCTAAAGTGCTTCTATTTTAAGTCACAGAAGACAGTCTGGGCTGTTTTAATTTTATTCACTTCCAATATGGAGAACAATGGGTAGTTCTTGTTTAAACGACATAAACAGAAACATTTCTCAGAAGTAGGGCTGCTGTATAGAGAAGAAACCCTTTTGGTTGAGTTAAACATCAGAACATTTCAAAATAAAGCTATCTTCATCACATATCACTAGCTTTTACTCACAGATTTTCTCATAAAGGTCTTCTTTTGATAGTCTTTCTCAAAAGATTAAACATGTTGCTGGTGTTTTTTGTTCATATTCTAAGATAAATGGGTATCTACTGAACTGGATAACTTTTTTAAAAGATAAAAAATATGACTGTTTTGTCAGCATTTTACAACAATATATCCCATGATTGTTATCCAATGCCAGCCCCATTTGTGACCTCATACGTTTCTCAATAACTGAGTCACAAACCGCTCTCTACACACACCTGAGAGGAAAAGTCAAAACAGCAGCAGATTGTATCTTCAAAGGTATTTTCATGAGCTCACAGATGTCCACAGTCTGCCTGAAATTATGCAATGTTTCCCCTGAGGATAAACCAATGTTTAAATTCAATATTTCCACAGACTGCACCGGCCACTAGCCACAGCCTCCCCATAGCTAGTGGAAATGTTGGATTTAAACTTTGGTTTGGTCCCAGCAGGCAAACATTTTATCACTTGGGGTTAGGGCTGCACGATACGGTAAAAAAAAATCATATTGCGATTATTCTGACACATATTAAGATTACGAGATAAATCACGATTAGTGTGAATGATAATTTTTGTATCACAATTTTAATTTTCACTGAGAAAACTATTAAAATCATGATGATGTGACATTTGCTGAGGTCTGTACCAAACAATCATGTTTTCTTACACCTGAAGATTTGTAGGCCAGGGCAGCACTACAGTACTTCATTACAATGCTGTTTGTCACACCTTTTACCTTTATCAAAAAATTGCAGCTTCTGAGATTTGGATATTGCACTTGGCCATATTGTGATCAATTGTGCAGCCCTACTTGGGGGAGACAGTGAACATGAAACCTGATGCTGAAGGTTTTGACTTTTCCCCTACGATTTACGTTGGGATCACTATGTGACCAAATCACAGAGCTACATACGGAGTGCTGAGGTCACAAATGGGGCTAGCTGTTAACATGCTGTCAAAGTCTCATGGAAACTGTAGTTTTTGAATGCTCACAACATAAATGTTCTTCTATCTAAAATTATGTGGTGCTCAAGCTTTACTATCCAATACAGTAGATGTCCATTTATCTTTAGGACATATGAATATATAGACATTCCCTCTACACCCTCTATAGTAAACTGAGTTGCAGGGACTTCAGCTCTCGATGTTAGCTAGCTAGCTTAGCTGATGTACCAATTTCAAACTAGTTTTAGTAACTTATATTTGTTTAGGTAAGCTAGACTCCTGACCTTCAAAAATCAGTTTTAGTGACTTAATTAATAGACAAAGAGTTATCACCTGCGAAAAACCACCAAGTGACACTGTGAGCAATAGTTGAATGAGAAGAATTACATTATTATTATTTTTTTTACATTGGGTTTGGTTTGGTTTTATTGTCATAAAACGACCTACACAGAACACATTTGTCCAAATATTAACCAAAAAACCCAATTATTAGATCACAAAATAGTTAACTAGTAAAACAGCATGACTATCATGAATATCACAAACACCAGTGCATAAAAAGGGGAATTTTTGTTTTTATTTATATTTACATCTTTGCCATCATGTAGCCCTCTTTGCTAGTAAGCTAACTTTAAAAAAAACTTTATAAAAAAACTGTATCCTCGGCTTCGTCCACTGAGGTTTAACTCAACCAGTAATATTAATAATAATCAACTCTGCTGTGATTTTACAGTTTTGAAACTCCACATTTAAATATGATTAGTGTAATTGTGAACATTTTCCAGTTAAAAAAATAAAATGGATAGTACCACAGTATATTAAAGGGTCTGGTAAATTTGACACCAGACTCAAACTGAAGTGTTTTTAAGGCAGTGTGAGGCACCCTGTGTTAAGGTGCTGCACCAGCAGAGTAGCCTGGAATTTACAGACTCAAAAGTACAGTAAGTGAATGCTCTTGTTATTTTTATCTCCAAAACACTTGTGACATTTACTCTTTCCCAAGTAATGAAAACCACAAAATGAGATTCCTCAAAATAACAAGTCATTCCAATTCATTTGAAAACAGAAATGAAATCATCATTTTGTCATGCTTTAGTTTTAGATCCAAAGTGAAAAGTGCTTCATAATTACTCTTTTAGGACAGGAGGAGTCATGTTTCGGTTGGAGAATGAATAATATTTGCAGCAGAAGAAAATAGGGGACAAATGACAAGCTGACCAGAGATTTTAGTACAAACAAAACAGCGCTTCAGTAGTTTTACTTAGAAAAAAATTCACACAGTTTGTTCAATGACAGAAATGGAATTTAGTGATTTGAAAACGTGTCGGTGTTGTTGAGATTTGGATGCTGTTGATCTCAGAAAAGCAGCAATATAAAGAAAAAATCCACCTTCACAAACTCAGAAATCTTGAATTTGTGATGATCTGTGTCTTTGAAAATTAAGTGTTACAATTATATTGTTTCTGGTGTACCCACTTTCCTTCAGTGTGTATCGTCTACTCTTACTCCTGATGTCCTACATTTCCAAGAATCCCTTTTCACGACTGTTAGAGAGCAGATGGGAATGCATTGGATTCACCTGTGATTTATGTGTGAAAAAAACATGTAGCAATACTGACAGCACAGCAGCAAAGATGAAAAAAATTGAGAGCGATGCTTACTAAAAACACAACTTTTCGCGTGGCTGCATTGCATTCTTGTACATGTAGTTGTTCGTGTGGAAATCAATCTCAATCAATAGTGGATGTCTTGTTGTGTGAATGCTGAACATCTTCACAGAAATAACAAGACTACAAAGCAACCCTTTCTCTTTGGTCTTAAAAACAAAAACCTGATGTATGAGTTACTTTTCATGTTGTATATCATTAAAAAATAATCTATGAAACACCACTGTGACTCTGCGAGAAATCAGGCAAAGAAAAATCTATCAAAAGACACAAACATTTTTGGGAAGGTTTTTCCTTTAAAATCTCCTCAGAAGGTACAGTAAAATATAACTGGAGTGTGTTCTGTGAAAAACATGCATTGTGATAATCATGAAATATACAACATTGCTTCCCATAAAACTGACTAAATTTGGCTGATTCCAGAGCTGAGCGGTGCGTTTGGCTACAGAAATACAAACAACAATAAATGTCAAAGTTTGCTGCTCAGTATGCTAGAGTGACCCCCTTCCCCAAGATCTGATTTACAAAAAGGAAACCCAAACATAACCACTGAATGAATACAAAGGAACATTTAACATGTAAAATCCCACAATGAGGCAAAATAAAATCACATTTCTCATCCCCCATTGACTATATATATATATATATATATATACACATATATATACACATATATATATATATATATATATATATATATATATATATATATATATATATACACATATATATATATATATATATATATATATATATATATATATATATATATATATATATATATATATATATATATATACACACACACACACACACACACACACATCGAACTCAATAAATAAAGTCTCAGATTTCTATATCTAGTAATTTCTAGTCAGAATGTGATCAAGCTTCCCTCTTTTGGTTTCAGTTCCCACCAAGTCAGGTGATGGCCATTTTGGTCACATACACACACATACGCACAGACAACCCACCCTCGCTTATAAAGTAGGAAAGGACTTGCCAAGTCTCAGTGCTCTCAAACATCTACCACCTTTGTGAAAACTGATTCCTATACGACCCTTCCCATCTTTGCAGATCTGTCATCTGTGAAAGAAAACAAAAGATTTCACAGAGATGGCTGTTTGAGAGCAGGGTAGCCACAGTTAACGTACCCTACACATTTAACACATTCATAATAATCATATTGATTGTCTTAATCACGATACAGACTGGCTGTCTATCGCTGCTGAATCTCTTAACAACTCTGGGATAAAGATGCTGGGCTACTCACTGCTTCTATGCAGGAAACGAGAAGGAATACCCCCCCCCCCCAAAAAAAAGAGCGTTGTGTGTCTGTCTCACACAGAATTTATCAATAAATATCTCACTATAAATTTCTACGGAATATATATTACTTTGTTTGAAGTCCGCTGACATGCTTGGGTCGTCTTTGTCTTCTAGCTGTATGGATGGTGAGGAGGGGACGCGGGTTGCTACACATGCAGCTGTGGGTTGGTTTGCGGCTTTCGACCACACTTGCATGTACGTATGTCGGCGGAGGGAGGGGGGGAGGGCGGAGTCTCCCTGAGTCTCTAATTAGGGACAATGAAGCAGCACACAAACATTTAAAAACACACACACAGAGGAAGAAACTCGTCTCTGAACGTTGATGGGCGAGAGAGGGAGGAGCTTTCTGGTCCAGACAAGCAGGTCCTTCAGATCTTTGTCGTCAGTTAATACATTAAGGAGCATGTGCAAACACACACACACACACACACACACACAGATACGTCTTTCTGTCGATGAGTAACCATATTTGATTGTTGGGTTTGTGGTGAGTCTGTTTATGATGGAAAAGTGGATGTAGCCACAATACACTTTGGCATGTCTGTATGTGCACGTGTGTTGTTTAATCCTTGCATATTTACACAACATGCATGCACATGGCTTGTCTCTTTATGCCTCGTCAGTTGTGCCAAGGCATGTGTCTGCATCCCCACACACACACACACACCAACACACACTCCTCCCCTCCTCAGCATACATTCGAGCATAGTAATGCATGCGTGAAAACGTAGGAGTATGGGGGGTTGGGTCAAATGCTGTTGTCCAACTGGCTGTGGTGGTTGGCTGTGTGCGGTGAATTCTGCTCATTGAGGAGGAGAAGCGTCGTCTCGTCCGGTCCGTTCTCCGTGGGGGTGGAGTCCGCTCCCAAGTCCGTGATGGTGGTGTTGGCGGTGGTGGGGGGAGTGGTCTGATCCAGGCGAACCGTGTTGTGGCTGCTCTCTGGGGACTGGGGCGTGCTGTCCAGACGAGATGTCATCAGGCCATTCTGGTACTGGGCTCGCGTGATCTAGGAGGGGGGAGTTGACCCAAAGTTAAATTAATTAATTGTGCCCATCACTTTTTAATAACGTCTTCAAATAATTCTTTTGTCTGACCAACAGTCCTAAACCAAATGATATTCAGTTCACTGTAATGTAAGACACTGAAAAGCAGCAAAGCTTGAACCATCAAATGTTTGGCATTTTTGTTTTTCAAATGACTTAAAAAATGAATCCATTATCAAAATAAGTTTTCGGTCGACTGACTAATTTGTATTCTGTACTAATCTGTATTAACTGATTGCTACAGCTGTTGTTCAGACAATCATCCATTTTTTTAAAGTTTGTATCCAGCTTTACTCATGGTTAAGTTAGCTTCACAAGCGAGAGTTTACTGGTAACATGGAAGCATGGTGCTGTTGTTATGGTTACATAAGAGATAATACATAACAGGATGTCCTGCTGTAAAAGAATACTGTAACAGAAGGTGGCAGAGACACCCTTAGCTTCTCATGTTCATGTCTGTTTCACCACATAGTAGTTTAGCATGAAGCAAAAGTACTGTTTCTCTGGTTATCTGCAGTTTGATATGCTGAAATATAATGGCATGTTTGCTGTCCTTTCTAGGAAAATGTTTGGGGACCCCTCACTCACTAATTCATATCAAGTTTAAAATTCATAACCAACCTTGACAAACTGCAGGTCGGTGAGAGCTCGGACGTAGAAGTCGGGTGTGTACTGCTGCGAGGGGATGCTGTTGTTGAGCTGGCTGTTGCTGCCGCTGACGGAGAGCGACTCTGTCCGGTCGGCTCCACTCAGAGAGGCTGTACGGTTCAACCCGCTGAGGTGGGACGGTGAACGAAACTCTGCAAACACACACACACACACACACACACAGATTTACGCACACGCAGAAAATTTTATTAACAGCTCCTGTTAGCAATTAAAGGACAGAATTGTGTGATACAGATCTATCAGGGCCGTCCTGCATACATACATAAAATAGGAAACACTGTCTATCACTACAGAGAGCTGCGGTGTGGGCTTTACACTACTGTTTCAAAGCCATTCGAATTAATGGCTCTACGGTGCCAACACACATCAATGGAAGACCTCGAGAGCACAAGATGCAGTGTGGGCTCAAATGCAGGTTAATATTAATGTTATGAATGAATAAGACAAATTAATGGTATGAATGAATGAATGAATGAATGAATGAGACTAATTAGTGACACGAGTTCTAATGAATGCACAAAATATCAATAGTAACATCTAAACAAAAAAGGAGTTAATGTTCCGTTATTTCAAACAAACTCATGACCATCTCTACTGTACATACCCTTTGTTTCACTATCACAGCAGCAAAGTGGTGCTTGCCCACACCCAAAGGCAGTGTGTCACTGCCTTTGGGTGTGGGCAGGATTCCTCACACCAACCAAACTTGTCATTCACTCACATATTTACAAAGTAGATAGTATTTTCATTGAATGTTTGGGCAGTGCAAGATGCAAACTAACATATGGCTTATTAACAGAGGTTGAAACAATATTCAATACTATGATCCCTCAAAAGTAAGTTCAATTTATTCAGGATAGGCCAAGATTGCTTAGTTAATTTTGTCCGTGATCCAAAGTGAAAGTGAAAACATGCTTTAGAGTACACAACTGAAACCTTAAGATGTCTCCAGGGGGTTGGGTGTTAAAGAGCCAACTATGAAAACAAATTCCACTCAAGATCACTGTTTTTCCATTTGGGTTTTAAAGGAGGACAATGTCCAAGAGAAATTACTGAACCAAATACAGTCCAAGTTAAAGAGACAAATCAAAACAGCTGGCACTACTTCCAGCAGGTTAAGTCTGCTCCTGTAGGACTCTTAGCCATAGTTGTTAACAGTTTCTTGATAACATTAACACTTGTGCACTGTCTCAAAGCCTAAAAGACTTATTTTAAGCTAGTTATTTTCCACCTCTGCTCCAACATACGGAATGACTAACATTCACAGGTGTCATCCAGCTTAGTTTAGTTATTACTGTGGCATGCTGATTTCATCCAAACAAAACCATTGAGTCACACACACTTCACACACATGCTCTTTACCAGCTGTGTATTATTACCAGTAGCTGTGAGTCTTCCAGCAGAGGGCCTCAGTGAGTCATAGGAAACTGTTTTACCTGGACACGTCAACTGCGTTAGCTTTCAAGGTATTAAGCTAGCTACTTAATCCTGGATATCTACAGCTAATTTTCTGGTTAGTGGTTAGATTTCACTTAGTCATGAGACAATTTTTATTATGTTGATATTCAAGACAGTAACTTTTAAGATCAAGTAGGCAACTTTTCTTCATTTAGATCCAGTAAACTTGTGCTTAAAAGTCATCTACAACTTAAAAACCATACCTAACCAAAGCACTCAGTACTTATTTAGCTTTTTCAGCTATGACAGGTTTTTGAAGGCTTTTAGCATTCATGTGACAGAGTAACAGAGTCATGTTTATGTCATGTAAACTTGAATAGGATAAATGAGGTTACCATTGTCTAAACAAAGTCTAAATATTTGTATTCTTCAATTTGTCGTTTACATCACTGTGAGAGTAGAGAGTGCAGAGTTGTTTACTTTGTGCAAAAGCATGACGCAGGGTTTCTGCATTTTCCATTTCTCAGCTTCAGTCACATCAGCCAACACAAAGTGATGTAGCCAATAGTTTAATACTAACAGATATTTAGATTCATGTCTCTTTGACCTAACATGAGGCTACTCAGTTTTTATTTTGAAATGTGAATGAACGATTACTTTTAAGAACATACTTTCAGAAATATGTACTAAAACCTTATGTGCATTTTTCAAAAATCTATATACCTTAATGCTTGTTAACTTTGTCTTGGCTGTGATTCAGCTAGTGTTAAAAGTTACCTACTGGATCTTCAAGACCTCTACTTGTGACCTGGTGCTCGCAGAGTGAGTTAGTGTTTTTAAAATTAACGTGGACGAGTAATGGACCCAAATCCAAACAACAATCCTCACTCCTACCCTAATAAAAAGGGAATTATCTAAACATTTGCATTCATAATTACAAGCCTGAGTAGGTATTGGAATTATATTTGGAACTGGGCATTTGTGATTAAGTAAAGAAAAGATATTGGCTGTAGGTTTACTTTTTAGTTTTTTTAAAAACACTATTTGCTGTGCTTTAATAGACTACAATCTATTTCAGCAAAGAATGCCATTCAGTCTTGAAAATCAGAGTTTATACTACACCATGAAAGTGAGGGATAGGACAACAATAACCAAAAAAACATCTGAATTAAAAAATCCCAGGCTGCATCTCAATAGCTCCACGTTCTCTTCTTCATTCTTTTTATTTAACAGTTACAGTGATCTTACACTTAAATGCTTAAACTTATGGACAGAGGAAGAAACCATCTGAAGCTATTAGGATGCATCCAAAGTTGATGCTGCAAAGAGCGGACAGCTTAACCCCTCGAGGGGCTTCAAGTCCCATCTGGGTGTCTCGTGATGTTGTCCTATCTTCTCCATTTTATCTTAGGAGGTGCCATGTGATAATTTTCTGTCCCCAAGTGCCCTGCCAGTTTAAGAAGTGTGCTGACAATTTGGCAGATGCTCTCTTTGATCAACTTTCTGTTACTTTGCAACAACACGACTGGGGCCTGTTTCACCTCTACGTCTCCTCTGTACTTCTGTTCTGCCATGCAATACTGTAGTGTTTTGATTTGATACAGAACAACAGAGTCAAATCTTCACTTCTTTGTATATAAAGTAATCTATTACATTTCCCATTCAATATTTACTCCTTTTCATTATTTGTATTTGTTTACAATTTACACTTGACTTGTATATACACATTGTATGTTGTTGGTCATTGTTGCTTTTTGTATATATATATATATATATATATATATATATATATATATATATATACACACACACACCTAATTTTCCACCTACTTGTATGTACATGATAGTTCTATGATTACTTTTACCTTTCTTTGTTTAGCTTTGTTGTTCTTGTTTTTACCCGTATCTCTATTTCTATCTTCCTGTACATTTTTCTTTGTGTAAGTACATTTAGAGCAACTTAAAACTGGAGTCAAGTTCCTTTTATGTGTTCACAAACTAGGCCAATAAAGCTTATTTCTGATTCAGACTAAAGTCTTCTCTCTCCAACCCCTCATCAACCCATCTCCACAGAATCATATCACGTCTTGTCATTGAATTACTGTAATGTGCTCATACAAAAAAAAAAACAACTCTGTCTCCCTCTCCTTACTCTCCTTAGCATATCTCATTCATCATTACACAAACACTACCGGGGCTCTGCCGCCTGCGTACAATTTGTAGCTCATAATTAATAAATAAAGACCTCAAGTTTATTCTGCTGTTGTAGACTTTTGTGCACATTAAGCCTGTAAAATGTAATAAATAAAGTGATCGTTGGTGAGCACATACTTTAGGCTAATGAAGGCACAGAGGTGAAACTGCTTCCAAACCCTGTTTACACCTGGTAATAACATGTGATCAGGTATCTGAATATTATGTGGATTAGAAATAAACGTCAAAATCCAAGCTGAAACACAATTCACATCAATTGAAATGTGACAGACTGACTATAAGGTTACTGTGTATAATGGTATATGGATCTCTAGCAGAAGTAATGTGATCCATACAGTGAGAATACCTTATTGACAATCAGAAGAAAGTCTCGACAATGAACGGAAACTTCACCACTGTAAATATACTGTTTTTTGAGGGCCGCGCCAATATCAATATCTGAGTTTAAAGAATCTGATGACAATATATCGGCAATATTTATTTAACATAAACACATAACATACACAAAAATGTTTGATAAAGATATCCTAATTTGGTTATTTTGTTATGTTTGGCTATTATGACAAAGATATTATGTACTAGGGCTGCCACTAACGATTATGTTTATCATTACTGATACTCAATTAATTGTTTGGTGTATAAATTGTCAAAAAACTGTGAAAATTGTCCATCGCCCGAGGTGTCAACTTCAAATTGATTGAAGCTGAAACCAATGAATTTTAGGCATTTCTGTAAAAAAAAAAAAAAAAAAGACTTAAATGATTATCATAATTGTTGCAGATATTTCTGTCGATAGACTAATCGATTAATCGCTGCAGCTCCAATTTGTAGTGTAATGTAGTGAATGCAACATTTTCCAGTTGAAAAATAAACTTAGTGCGCTCTGTTGGACAAAGTATGTAATGGCAACACTCTTTCTAAATGACCTCCAACATATCTAACATTTACAGCATTTCTATACTGTAGTTTGTTGTTCCTGGCCAACAAATACGTGATGCTGTGATAGGCACTAATACTGGCCGTGCCTTTGTATCAGTAGATTTTTCCAAAAGGGAGAAACCACAAAGTAGATCATCATCCCTCTGCCTCCTACTAGAGTCCAGACAAACCTCCTCGAGACAAAGGAAATTTAAATTCATGCCGTACAGTAACATGAACACTGACCTACACCTACACGTGTTTGCTAAGAATAGATGGACTTACCACCTTCTCACTGTCTCCTACTCATCTGCTCTGCAAAATTCATGCGAATAAAATGTTGACTCAATAAAACCAGGTGTAAATTAGTTCATTTTGCTTAAACAAAGAGCTTATTTGCCAAAAAGTAGCTGTCATCTTGTAACTCATTGCTGTCCTTAAATCTGCATTGAATCACACAGGGAAAACTGCTGCTGCACTATTGTCTGTTGGGTGAAACCTTTGAACATGTTGCACCTTTGGCCACAATGCAATCATTGATGTCACAGCAGGTATGTTAAGCAAATAGACATCACTGCTTGGGGTGTATATAGAAGTGCAACCCATAATCAACTGTTTTAACCCATAAAGAGCATTGCAAGAGCAATTTTCTGCCCTCTGTAATCAGGCGTTAATTTACCCTTTAACAGATTTCCAAGGCAACGTGTACAAAAATTTTAAAGCCACACGTGGCCTGTCCACCCACTCCAGAACACACCCACCCATCCCCAAGCCCCGCCCGTCCTTGGTGTTAAAGGACCCAGACATGCCGGAGTTTACCTGGCAACCGAGAGAACAGAGAAAACCTCTTAAAGGAGAGGTGGCGAGGTCGAGGTGCAGCCACTGAGAGGAGAGAAGGGAGGACGAGGGGGTGATCGGTGGGACAGAGGGAGGAGGGGGATGAAGGGGAGGAAGGGACAGTGAGTGAGACAGAGACAGATCTATTTCCAGACTGGGCGAGGACATGCAAAACCACAGAGAAGGAATTCTGCTCCAGGAACATCACACGTCAGATTACACTTTTTGAAGGTGAAGTGAATTTTTCATGTGTGACGATTGTCCTCGTTACACAGAATCGAGCTGATTCTGGAGGTTTGATCAATCAGAAGTTCGATGAAATGGGTGAATGAGGCTGACACTGGTAAGAAGGAAGGAAGGCCTGAAAATTAAAAAATGCCTGAAGCGCCTGAAAGAGTGAGCTGTTGAGTGTTGAGATGAAAAAAAGGGATCAGACAACATTTATGTCTTTCCAGGTGGTCAGACAGGAGGGGCCCCTTTCTCTTTTTCTATGTTTAAATTTGTGCATGAACTATTACTCATGTTCCTTTTTATTTAGTATCTTTTGAGTATCATTTAAAAATGTTCTTTACCAGAACTACCAAAACAATACTTTATTTTAACACCTTACTTTGAGCAAAAAAAAATTAACAGGTTTTTCTACTAAACCCCTTTGTTATTTGACAAGACACCAAACTTCTTAAATGTTAAATGTCTAAACACAAAAACTTGTACAAGAACCTTCCCTAATCTAAATATTAAAAAAAATGTAAATATCTGGTTAAAGAATAAGTAAACAAGATTACAAATCAAAAATTCAGTGCTATCTTACACTAGTTGACAGCTTTCAATACCAATACTTGGAGCTAAGGACACATTTTGGTCCGCATCATAAAAGTACTACCCAGCCCTTTTGGTCAGCGTCACAGAGCATGTCATAAATGTGGTCACACACAGCAGAAGAAGGCCAAAAAATTCTGACATGCTGGTCTTATGAGTCCCATGAGGACACACTACGCAGGATAAAACAAACTGTACAAAGGGTAGCAGACAGAGATTTGGAAGGAAATGGGGGAGCAGAGCTTGAAACATAGAGACATGAATTCAAAGATGAAACTGATACAAGTGGACTGCAGACAGAGAAGCTGACAGCTGAATGTCAACAATAGAAACAACCAACACAAAATGGAGTAAAACTGGCAGAGAGAGAAAAAAGATATGTGACGTTTTGTATTTCAGGGAGTGTGCATGTGTGTGTGTGAGAGAGAGAGAGAGAAAGACAGAGAGAGAAGAGGGGAGGAGTTCAAAGGTCATCAGCAAAATCAATTAAATTTTATTTATATAGCGCCAATTCATAACAGAAGTTATCTCATTGCACTTTTCCTATAGAGCAGGTCTAGACCGTACTCTTTATATCATTTACAGAGATCCAACAAATCCCACATCCCCTATCCAACACATGAGACCGACAAACCTTCCCTTCCTAAATTAAACCAAAAAGCTCTGGTTTTGATATCACACAATGCAAAGAGCACATTTTTCCTGCTAGGACCTACATTTTATGATAATTGACTGATTTCCAGAACACACTCTCTATGTAACACATATTCACTGTTGTCAGATGTTCACAAGCAGGTCATCAAGGTCAACCACAAGACGGTGGGTGACTGAGGGCATGTTAAAGAAGTGTGTGTGTCTGTGTTTGCACGTTAAATCTGAGTATTCAAAAATAAATCCCAGCATTTGTTTGAAGCTACGAGGACTAGTTACCCCATGTTTACCGCTAGTTTATCAGATGAAAGTACATCACATGGTGTCAGGTGAGGCAAATTCGACCCACCTGGTACTCCAACAAACTCTCAATTATGTGTACAATAATTTTACGTTGCAAGTAACTTAATCTTTGCTGTTTTGTGCTGCATTTTTTTCCTTTTCTTTTTATTGTCTGTAAAATGTGCTGTTATTTTGGCCAGGACTCTCTCAAAAAAGAATACCCTGATCTCAAGAAACTATTATGATAAAATAAAGGTTTCAAAATTTAAACAGCTAGGGTGCCTTTTTAACATCGAGCCAAGCACAACAGATGAAAATTAGCCTTGTAGGCATACTGTGGCTCATTTTGATTTTGTCCTTTGTTGATCAATGAGCACTGTCCCTGTCAAATAAACTAATAAAATAAAATAAATTAATAACAGATGACCCTAAGCAGCAACTTACAGAAATCCTAAAATGCTATGTTGTAAAAAAAAAAAAAAAAAAAAAACTAGAAGGAAGAGACGCTGAAGCTGCATAAACATCAGCATGTGCTGTCATGCTGGTGGAAGACATTTTGTTGTAATGAATTCTGAATGGGGGTAAAGTAACATTAATCATCCACAATAGGTGAAAACCCATTCAGAACATGTGTTGCCTCTTGCTTTACTTGCATTTTTGGGGCAGTATGCTATGATATGTTCATTATCCATTCCTTAGAGTTACTGATATTCCTAAAAAAGAAAAATATGGTTACTACAAATTTTAGTCATTTTAATTCAACTAAATATTTTACTGTCAGCTTCACATTTATGACAGCAGAATAGGCTGTTGTACACTAGGTGGCAGTAGAGGCATTTAAACCTGAGACATTACACTGCAAATACTAATTTAACCCTAGCAGATGAATTAAAAGTGCATTAGCAGAGGAGAGGAGAGGAGAGGAGAGGAGAGGAGAGGAGAGGAGAGGAGAGACTCACCCAGTGTGGGAGCATTGAGCGCCATGACACCGTAGAATGAGAAAGGTCCGGTCTCAAACTTCATGTTTTCGTTGCCGGCCTCCACCTCCACTCGTCCCTGAGAAAAACAACAGACACAAACATCATGGATGTTGTATGAGAAATTACAGCTGTGAGAGTAACAATAAAATTAATTTATTACAGGTGAGATTTACTCTACAAACTGCAACTCATCGTTTCTGTGTCAGTACAAGCACAGGACATAACAGTGATAGTTACAGTGTAGTTAAGCAGCACCGTGGACTCCCAGAGTCCAAGGTGACGTCTTCAAATGTCTTATTTTGTCTGTCTACTAGTTAGAACCAAAGATATTGAGTTTACTATCATTTATGACAAAGAAAAGCATCAAATCCTGACATTTGAGAATCTGGAACCAGCAAATGTTTGGTAATTTTGCTTAAAAATGACTAAATGATTGTCAAAATAGCTGCGGATTAATTTTTCAACTAATCGATAAATGCAACAACTAATCGTTGCGGCTCTAAACAGTACCTGACATCACTGGACTGGATGATTACTAATTCTTATAAAAAGACTGATACTGCCTTGTAACCCTGACTTTCAGTTTTTATGAAATTACACTGTTTGGCCTCTAGAGGGTGGTACAATCACGGGTCAAAACTAGGTGACATACAGTATTTATGAAGTGATTGTCCTCTGGAGAGGCTCTGCATCATTTGTGGGAGGAAACGTGTTTACTTTGGCCTTGATTAGACCCTTGTATGTAGAATTTGAAAAGAGATGTGGCTGCAGGGGGAAGATGCAATGCAAATGAGGAGAGGAGGGAGGCAGACCTGCTAGAGGTTCTTTGTAAAATTAAAATCAAGGTTGCACAGATGAGGGATGGAGAAATTAGGGTCAGAGAGGGAGGATGAGAGGACAGAAGGAGAGGACAGAAGGGGGGTTAAGGAGGCCTCTGTGTTGGTACAGTGAGTTGGCTGGAATCGGCCCGCTGGAATGTGTGAACTGCAGCAACAACACAGCACAGTTAATCCACACTGTCATCCCTCCATCCCTCCATCCTCCCACACACACAGGGGCTGGGCTGATGAAAGTGGAACAGGTGGTAAAATAAAAGGGAGGAAAAAAAGAAAGGACAAACAAGACAATGCAGGGAGCTCGTTGTATCTAACAGTGAAGATTAAATTAGGAAAGTCTGTTAAAGATCTTTAATTCCAAGGTACAATTTCATTTTAGTAATTTTAACAGAGTTATTCCTCTGCAGAAGTTCGATTTGCGCAGTATAAATACTACCACGAGGGTCCGTATTTATAAACTCACGTTTTGCTGCGAAGTCTTGCTTAAACCTGTACAACATAGTTTCAAATTCTAGTCAGGATTTTAAGATTTCCAAACGTATCAAATATGTCAGGATGGGCTGTAGGGACTTAAAAGTATGCACAAAACATCTAGAATATTTTCATTTGATGTACCAGTGCAGCCATAAAATCTATCACATCTTAGGTTAATATTTCACTCAAAGTGTTGGAACAAGCAGAAACAAAATTTTGAGGATTTTGTAGAAAAGTTTCAGGGAGAAATGAAGAGTTTATGAGGTATTCAAGATTGTATCTGTTTTACTCAACTATACAAAACCAGCTGATAGAGGTTTATAATTCCACACTCACAGATCATTCACAAACAAGGTCCTTGAACTCAACAACATCATAACTTACATAAACAGGAAAATCAAATCAGACTGTCTTTATTTAGTTCTGTGTACATTTATCTTTAAGACCTCCTGGAATGAGCTGGTATGACAGAGAGCGACCATTTACAAACATAAACAATGTGATATAACCATTCCTCGTGCTATTTTAGGGTACATGCCAATTTAGAAACCTTGGATATTACAGAAGAGACGGGGAGGAGGGGGTGCAAGTGTATCTGTCACTGAAGTTACCAAGTAGGCTGCTCCCATCACAAACGCTGTGCTGAATTAAGCTCACAGCATCTCCCTGCAGCTTAAGAGCGAGCGCTTCACAACCGATGTCAACACTGTTCAGAACTAAACTCTACTACGTCATCAACGCTACTCTGACACTGCAGATACATTTAAAGCACAAGACTGACTATTTTGCTGCTTTATTTTTCTGATAACAATTAATGTTTGCCTAAAATCATCCCTCCAACATCCTAACAACCCAGTGAATACTAAAAAAAGATTAAAAAACGTGTCGTTTTCAACACTGGCTGCTCGCTCTGTAATGACAACGATGTCAATGAACATGATCTAAAGGCGGTTTTTGTTTGATAAATGACTTAAACAATAACTGGTTATTAAAATCGACTTATCGACTTATACAGTTACACATATTCACACCTGCTCAGCACAACCACAGGCTTCTACCTTTGGCTGCTGAGTAATCAGAAGTCAAATGCCTTGCTCAAGGACAACTTGCTGCTGAAAGAGGAGAAGACAAGCCCTTTAAACCTCTTGTGGCTTCTACTTTAATTCTGTCTACCTTTCCAATAAACAAACCAAAAAAAAAAAAACCCTCCAGTATGCCATGGAAACTTTGTCTGTCCAGTAATTTGATGTTTCTTTCATGATCCTACATTTCTCCAACATCTACTCTACTGTTGCCTTCCCAAGTATGCAAGGTTTACAGCAGCATGGCTTCATTTGACACTTCATGCAAAGGTTAAACCTCCTTGGCTCTGTCACCATCTTTCTGCCACTTAAAGTATATCAGCAGATTTGGAAAGATGCTAATCACCTCTCAACATATGGTCCACTCGGCGTGTATGTGAGCATCGGCTTGGGTCAAATACTTAGCCTGTAACACGTGCACAAAAAAACTCATACATGCCTCACGAGCATGCAGAAGGCTGACTCCGGGCGATTTGCAGCCGGCCGCGCTGCTGCAAGGCTGCGGTTTCATTTAAAGTGAGGCACGGGGGAGGAAGGAGAGAAAGAATAGAAACAGAGGGAGGCAGAGGACAGGAGTGAGAGGTGTAAAGCCTGCCGGTGCTTCAGTCAGACCAGTTTTCCCAAATCTGCACGGACAATACAGCCTGCCAACACTTATACAATATACAGCACCAACATCTATTAAAAAAATAGGCCTTGAGTGGGTCATCGTGGTCCACCACTAATACTGTATTACAGAGAATCAACCCTGGTCACAGGCTTTTATCATTTTATGTCTGATATGAGAAATGACTGTGGAGTGTGCAGGAGAATTTTACTGCACAGCCTCTGCAGTCTCAGTCTACAACATCTGCAATGCAACCTGCTTCAAACTTGAATTAAGGAAGCTACTAAACCACTTAAACCTTGGTGACAAAAGGTCAAACTCTAGAACTGCAGTCTGTCGCACATTTGTCGATGTAACACAATGAACAGGTGGTTGCAGATGACAGTCAATTGAGAAACACTTGCTGAACAGTGACAACACTGATTTTATCACTTCTGTTCTTTATAAATAAAAACACACACAAACACACGCACAACTTCATAAGCAACAAATTGCAATTGCAAAATCCAGTAAGGATATGCAATTATAATAACCTATATTTATATAGCACTTTAAAAAAAGAGTTTATACAGTTTATAAAGGGTCTAAATGCTTCATCACACCCTGTAGGAGTCAACTAATTTATTCAACTTTATTCAACTGCCAAAGCTGGAACAGTTTTAGTTATTTCACAAGAGATTTCTGTATTTGTGTTTTTTGCTCTTTGCTTTTCTTGAACTTTGGGGACGTGTGTATTAAAAAATAGAGTCTTGGGTTTGAATATTTCACTCAGTGTAAACATCATATAGGTTCAATGAAGAGCTGGAACAAGATGACAGAATATACATTGTACTGTTAGATAGTGTGGAATAATATGATTTTTCCAACCTTAAAGCCACTTAAAGGGAGGGGGAGTTAGGAGTTTAGTATCATTTGATGATCTACATGTTGTCAAAATGCCTTTTCAAAGAGTACTTTTAAAAAAAATGTATTTATTTATTTTATGGACACACCTGTTATCCAGCAGCAGTTTGTCTTTATCTGCCATCAAAAACATGTATTGGCCAAAGCCCACAGCTCTAAGTTATCATACTGAGAATACATGTGCACACAAACACACACGTGTTTGTGTGTACACGTGTTATCCAACATATGGATATTTAATTGACCTAAACCCAACACTACTAGTTTCTAAAGGAAACAGCAAGAAAAAAAATCCTGTGTATATACAAGCAGACAAGGTTTATGAAAACTGATGAGCATGGTAGTAAACCTCAGAAGACATGGTACTTTGACATCATTACAGTAGAACACCATCTCTTACTCATTTCTAACTCAGGGCTGTCTTTCAGCTTAAAGTTCAACATGAGTGTGAGTTTCTGGTTGTGTGTTTTTGTTAAGACACGTGCAGGACCTGCACTGTAGGTGGGTCTCGGCCAAAGCTCAAGTCGGTGCGTTATGACTCATCAACAATGTGAGCGAGAATTTTGTGTCCCCACTGAAGTCTCTATCCATCAAACTGACACACATCAAGGCGCTGATGTATGTTATCCCAACAGCTTAGGGAGTGAGGTGAGGGACGAAAGCTTGTTAAAGCGTTGAATTGAGGCCCGGAGGTCAGAAAAGTCACATTTTGTGGACATAAAGGAGGAATGAGAGTTCAAAGTCCTGAAATAGGGCCTATATTAAGTATAATTCTAGTTTATTACAACTTAGGTCTTATTTTTATAGCTTTGGCCATTGTTTCTATCAGTTAGGATAACATTATACTCACTAAACAATTGCAGAGATCTGGGACATCACTATAATGAAGTCTGACGAGACAAGAAATGTGATCACATGATCAGACAGGTTTTAAACAAGCCAACGTTTTAGCCAGATTATCAAAACCACTTTATTTAAAGGTAAAACTGAGAGTGAGCCCACCTGAAAGTTGTTCTGTAAACTATGATGGATGTTTACAGTGACAATTTGGGTAATAATTATACCGTTTGCCTTTGTTTTCTCTTCCAAATAAGTTTAAACAGTCTGGGGGTTTGTTTAAAACCTGCCTGTCTAATCATATACTGCAGATCGTGTTTCTTTCCCTTTCGTCTTTTTTTTAGCAATGTAGCCATGTTCCCAGACCTCAGAAATTAAATTAGTGAGTACAATGTTATTATCACCAATAGAAATTATGGCCATGATGTTTTCAGATTTTACCGAAAAAGAAAAAAAAAGACATCACTTTAAAGTAGTTTGACCAAAATTTTGTTACAGCCACTAAAAATCAGTTCCCACACACTGTCGACACTAAGAGTAAACCTTAACTTTTTTTATTTTATTTAATAGCTACATTACAGCCAAGTGACTTTCGATAGGCATTTAACAAGTCTGCATATACAGAAAAAAATTACACATACTCACACAGAACAACAACCAAAGGGACAGAACAGTCAACTGTCAATAAGAAAAACAGCACCATGGGAAGGGGCAAAAAAGGGAAAAATATATTTAAGACCCATTCAAGTGAATTACCGATAACGTTCCCAAAAACTGTTTAAAGATGATTAATTGAGGGTGATATCAGCAAACCACAAACTGTCTGTTCCTAGACGCACATTTTTTTTCTGTTTCAAGCTGTAGGAGAAAACTGTTCTCTGCAGTTTACAGTAAACAGAGTCCTCTGGTGGAGAAGACTGCATAGCTTTATTTTTACATACCATTTCACTTTGTTTTTAATATTCAAAATAAATATTTAATATTAATATAAGTTGTTTTTTTTAACTGCAATAAACTCAAGTAGTGGAAAAGTAGTGTTATAGCATGAAAGTGTTAGATATGGGCTGTAAGGATACTGAGGGACACATTTCAGTGTATTGAAACAGAGTACAGCCACAGTTTTTTAAGTCAGATCGTGAGGACAGTCAACAAGAGAGGACAGTTTGTGAAAGTATTGAAAAGGAGCCACCTGGTCACTAAACAAGGAAGCATCGATCAGGAAAGAGCTGGAGCTAGGCCTTACAGACACTTAACAAGGAGAGAAGATGAAAGTATTGGAACAGGGCCTACATGTGAGTGCAGGGAAAAGCCAATTGTGTGTGTGTTTTATAACTGACTGGAAAATACAGTTCAGAGGCAAAATGAGGCAATATGAGCCCATACTCGATGACGATATTGCCTACTTTAAGGTTCTTGTTTTCACATATAGAGCCCTGCCTGGTCAGGCACCTGTGTACATCTCTGACATGCTCCCATCCTTACATCACCAGTAGGTCACTGACCAGGGCTTAGCGGTTGGCCCTCGCGCTTGACTAGAAACAAAAGGTGGTTGTGCCTTTTAAGTGCTGGCTATGGAGCGCTCTTCCTATAGACATACGATCTGCAGTCTCTGTTGACTCCTTTAAAAAGCAGCTGAAGACTAATTTTTTCACACTGGCCTTAGTCTCACCTTGAGCTGTCTAGTGTTTGCAATTTTGTGTGTTTTTAAAGGTTGCTTATGTTTTATTGTTTGTTTCTTTTTACTGTTTTTATGGTGTTATTTTTAACAATTTTACTGTTGTGAAGCACTTTGTGACCTTGCTCTGTGAAAGGTGCTATTACTAAATAAACTTGACTTACTTTACTCTGTGTGTGTGTGTGAGATTCATGTTTTTATATCCCAGTGGGGACTAACCTGAATGCACACTAACCCATGGGGACTTGTGTCACCGTGGGGACAAAGATTGAGGTCCCCATGGGTAGAGACTACTTTTGGGGGGTTAAGACTTGGTTTTAGGGTACAGGTCACAATTAGGTTAAGGTTAGGGTAAGAGGTTAGGGAAAGCATTATGTCAATGACTGTTCCCCACAGGGATAGTGAAACAAACGTGTGTGGTTGTGTGTGCGTGTGCCACCAGCCTCAGTGTTTAGCGGTTTGTGACCATGTGTTTGTCATAAAATGAACTGCTGACTTTATTTAATGGCTGATGTCAAACCGAACAGTTTCCTCCAACAGTTTGTGCAAAGTCATTTATGCTGTAATTCTCTCTCTCTCTCTCACACACACACACACACACACAGATTTCTTCAGTGAGATGTAACTGTGTGAGTCAGTGTCAACATACATCTATCTAAAGCCCATCTGAGTCACAGAGAGCACACATGCATGTGTGCACACACACACACACACACACACACACACACACACACACACACACACAGAGCTGCCTCCTTTTAAGTCCAGGAATATTTCTTATTCTCACAGGACATTTTTCCAGCTCTTGTCCACAACAGGAAGAGTTGCTCACAAATATGTTCTGACCTAATTATCCTGGAATGTAACTACAGCAGTGTTTAAATGATCGACCAATACCGAACATTAATCAGTGATAATTGATCAATTGTTTGGCACCAGTTTCTCAATTTCATATTATAACGAATTTACAAACTGTTTTTTTTTTGGGGGTGTATTGCTCACACAAAATAAACATAATTTTATCAGTGGTAACTGATACATTTATAGTAAAAAAAAAAGATCATTAGCTGGAGCCTGCACATCATCAAAAACTACCTGGTGATAAAAAAAAAAAAAGTAGCTGGGCTGTGAAATGAACCTGACTGTTACCTGAAGCAGGGCAACATACAGGAAAAAGTCACTTCAGACCTTCAATTTATAGATGTGGGTTATCTACACTATTTTATGCTTGGTACTAAAATGGTTAATGTAGTATGACTGTCAACCAGGAAACTTACAACAACATACAAATAAAAGGAAAAATTCCACACAATTGTCAAAACGGAAAGGTATGATGAAGGTTTATAAGCCCCAGCAGTAAAAATAAAAATATATGATCCTCCTAGTATCCTAAATGTTTTTCCTGTTTATGACAAAATAACTACAACACAGCTAATTTAGCATTTGGGCTAAACATTATTCCTTCCTTTCATCTGGACACATTCACACATACATTTCCAGAAGCTGAAGGAACCCTGTGAATGCAACAGTGACCGAACTCGGAACCTGTGTAGACTGACTGTTCTGTGAGAATCACAAAGCATCTTTATAGACGCATGAATCACACTGGTCATAAACAAGCATGTCTGCTGGCAGTGAAGATCACTAACAGAAACACACACACACACACACACACACAACACACACACACGCAAACATACACACACTATAAAAGGAGTGGAACAAGGACCGTGAGTTATCTGTATCTGAGGTTTTTAGTTCTCATGAGTCTACTAGACTCCCACACATCAGACATACATACACACATAATGCTAAAAGTACAAACAAACATGTAAATGTACACACACACACACACACACTCCAGAGCTTCTGCTACATTCATTCACCTCTATCAGTCCGCCAGGTCTGATTTTTGAGTGCCACAGCAAACCTCGTTTCCTTATTAAGAGTATTTAGCAGCAGTCATTCTGTTAATTAAACAGCGTTGTCACAGCGGGAGCACTCATGGTTTCTGTTTAAAAGAATACTCCATTGATTTAGCTTTGCACTCCTTTAAAACTGTTATACTCACAACAAAAAGGTTATTTAGGATCAAATTCGATGCAGCAGAAGCAGAGATATCGTCTTTTTTATTCAATGCATTCTTCCTACTTGTCAAAACCTGGTGCCTACATTACCCACAATGCAACTAGACCGCTGACAGTTCAGTCGGAGATTCTGAGGTTTTATGCTAGTAGCGGCTAATGTAGCCTCGAGCAGCTAACCTCAAGCAGAGATGAGGAGCGGGCTACAGAGGTCTGATAAGCTCACTTCTTTCTAACTCCACACCTCCAGATTTTTTCATTTTTAAACTTGTAGTCTTTAGCCCCCAATCCACGCTGACTCAAATGACATCACTTGAGGCAATTTATCAGATATCACACACCTCCCTCCCTGGAGCCACTAAAGGCTTTATACAACTTTTTTCACATTTGCAGTAGTACTCACCAAGACCTGTAAACAGACTTTGATGTTTAACACTCTTAATTTGCTAAGTAAGCAAATGTTAACAGTATTACATACTAACTTAACACGTCAGGTACGTGCTTTACAATACGCATGCCTTAATGTGAAGGCAGTGGGTGGTTGTTACAGGGAAGTCACCTTGAGAAGTGTTAGCTAACCTCACTAGCATAGACAAGACAACCAAAAGTTGTCTCTATAAAGTTTATCTGAGAAGATTTATAAATTTTTTGGAGACTTTTTGGTTAGAAATTCATCTTGAAACACTACGAGGAAGAAATGCATTATATTATATCTCTAACACAGCAGGATAAATAAAAGGTGATCAAGCAACAGCGAGGACTGACATAACACCTTTTAACTTCAAGCAGCTGGAGTGTAATTGACTGTTAGCCTTCATGCTCCTTAGCATTGTGTCATGTGTGTGTTGATCTTTTCAAAGGCAGCTAGACTTAAAGAAAGAAAGAAAAAACACCACAAAAGAGGAACATACTTGAGCAGTTTTGAGGAAGAAAATGATGGAGCCATTCACAGGCAAAGAGGTGAAGAAGCTTTTTACCATTTGGGCAAACCTCAAACTTTCAAAATGTAATGAAAATTAGGCCTTTTTGTCTCTGTGCCCATCACACGGACCGTCTTTATCTGTGAACAATAGTACTAATCCTACATGAGGAACCTGCCTGTAATATATATTAGACAGTTTGGATTTGAGATATGTGTCCTCCATGTCTTTCCTCAGATTAGGATATGGTAAAATAATTTAAATTAAGTTGAAATAAACTTCCACATCAGGAGCCGACATGAGGCTTGGTTACCATATAGTGAATCATTATTTTTTCAGTTCTCAAATATGCAAAAAGTTGCAAGTACTTCCTCCACACGAACACTAACACCATGCTATTAAGTAAATGTTTTTGAAGCAATAAGCTGTTGTCACACGTCTAAAATAACTTGTGTCAAATTTCTTTCCCTCTCCACGATCCCTTCTCTCTCCGTTTCTCCACTTCCAATGTTTCCAAATAAGCACTCCTGGAATGTGAGAGTATAATTTTGTTTACAGGACAAATATGAGCAGCACACAAACTCCCAATTTTCCCCAAGTTGTCTACACACAGGCTAGACCACGACTCTTCAGAGAAACTAGAAATTAATAATTCATTGAGTAGTCTGCTGTGTATCTGTAATTACTGAAATAAAATATTTATCAGCACAGGATCTAATGAATAGTCTAAGTGAGTATTTATACAGAATTTCAGGTTAGGTATAAAAAAAATGGAAAGTGGTTATTATACCTGGAACCACCTGGATGTCACGTAATTAAATAGTTGTTCAAGACCCCAAACTTAGCCTTGTTTTACCTGAAATAGATATTATCTGAGACACTTCCATTGACAGAAAGCAAATCAAAAGCAGCCTTTTGAGTAAAGACAGAACATGTTAGAGAGAGAGAAACATCGCTTCATCTACTACTTTTCAAATTCGACTAAAACCCAGAGGATTTTCTACAGAGTCACACTCTCTATCCAGTACTATTCACAACTACTGGCTCCAGTGGTATGTTTCTCTCCTGTGGAAAATTCCCTCCCTGGCATGCTGACACTAAATGCCGCCCTCTCCAAAAAGGTCTCAGCGGATTATTCCACATGTGGGGTCTCTCCACAACATCCTCGATATCCGGCCTCCCACGGGGAAAATCACACCGAGACGAGCGGCAGGGAGAAAGTCGTAATGATCCGCTGGATTACTGGACTACTAATGACTGTTTGGGGACAATGACATAACTGGCGTGTGGGAAATAAATGTGTGTGAAAGAGTGAGATTTAAGACAATGAAGCATACTTTTCCCACCCTGTGGGATTTGAGAGCATGTGTACATGTATACAGAGTGGATACAGCAGAAATGTAAAAAGCAGTGTTAGTGACTGTGTATCAGAATCAGAAATACTTTATTGATCCACAAGGGGAAACTCTTTGAGCATGCAGACGGAGGTAAATATTCTCAGGTATGTGTGTTTGGGATAAGTGTATTGACAGCTGACTAACAGCACCTCCAAGACACTGAACCCCAAATTGCTATGAGGGCTGTGCCTTCGGTGTGTGAATGATTTACTTTCTTTGAACTGATGGGACCTTCAGTGTATGCCTGACCATCAGTGTGTGAATGGGGTGATCGGTAGTTGAAGCTTTGAGTAGTCAGAAAAGACTAGAAAGGCGCTATATGAGTACAGTCCACACAATTATAAATGGTAAATTTAGGACCAGCAACACAGCTCTCCTCCCATCTCTGTCTGTGCAATGTCACAGCTGTCTGAAACCTCATTTGCCCGTTCTCCTCTCCCCTCTTCAACTTCCTCCTGCTTTTACTAAAGCCCTTTTCAGACATAGAAGACATTGCTGTCTTTATCTATCTGTTAAAGTGATGGCATTTTGTCATTCAGACATAAGTGACTTTTACATGAATGTTCTTTACCGTTTCATTCAGACATGACGGCACATTTATGGAAAGAGCTGCTTGCGAACTGCAGTGAGTTCAAAATGAAGAGACCATTTTTTGTTCTCTCTCAGGCTGTATCACTGATGGATTCTAAAATGTATTTTGCCTGTGAAACCTTAATCAAAGACCGTCATGAGCATGAGGGTCGCTCACCCTCACTTCTCATAGTGAATCCAATTATTCATTTTAACATCAGTTTCATTATTTAATGTTATTAGAAAGCGAATTCTGCTTCCTGTTTTATAATATTCGACAGTGCAAAAGCATTACATGACAGCAAGTTAAGTTGGGACTCTCGTTTAATAACTGTTTACTCACATCCTGTATGTAAAGCGTTTTTCTGGATATTAATTTATTTTTTCCGGCAGCTGGCATGAATGAACACTGGTCAGATTATTACTGTGGTTGTAGGGTTTTTTACCCTCTTTTGCAATGGTTGCACCGTGAGGGGAAAACTGTTTTTATAGACTCTTTCACAGTGTTTACTAGTTTATTGAACTGATTTTGTGCATAAGAGATGATGGCTGAGATAATACATTTATTACAGTGATTTTAGAAGGCGGTAGGACGTGTATTATCTCTTTCTCTCTCCTTGCATGTTTTACCTTGTGCGTTCAGTGCAGACTGGTGCCGTGTTGAAAGTGTTATGGAAATGTTACTAGGTCCGATCTAATAAAATTGCCGTTATGACTTTTATGTAAAAGTGACCCGGGTGCTTATTCAGACATGAGACCAACATATTAAACTGCCGTCAGATTAAAATAAAGGAGTGCATGTCTGAAAGGGGCTTTTTTATTGCTGCTGGTCATAAATTAGAGTCACTCAGGACTGGAAACAGGAAGTAAAGTAATGACTAGAGTAGAAAATGATTATTAAATGATTATTTTCATTATAGATTTATTTTCTTGATTCATTTCTTTGACTATAACAAAGAATGTTGCAAATTATTATTAAATTATAATTTCTCATAACCCAAGGTGATAGCGCTCCAATCAGCTCAGAACAACAGTGGTAGTTTCTGCTTTTTCAGAGGTCAAGTACAATTTCTACAAACTGATTTGCACAATAACTTATCCCACACCCACAGTATGACTACCTCTTTCTTTGTGTAACTTTCTCTATGCATTCTTCTTCATCTTCATTGTTAATCACTCACTTAATCGCTTGTAAATCTTTGAAAGAAGTTAGATTCAAACAAAGTTAATATTTGGTGAACCAGATATCATAATAATTGCGTAGTAAAGTGCAGTGTGCTCATGCCTGATTTCTGTACAAACAGTATGTAAGCAAGAGCACACTGTAATTTACCCTGTTTTAAAGCTATGCTTCAGCTTGTATTCCATGAAGGACAGGAACATTTTAAAACCACCACTGAAGTCTAGAGGTGGTGAGATTTTGGGTGGAGTTTGACTTTAACCTCCTCCAGCCTGGCACTCCACCAAATCTGGCTCTTTAATCCTTTAAAGTAGATGCCTGATCTCCTTGTAGAGTTGATTGACTTTGGATCAGTTGTGACTTCCAAACTGCTGTTGTTGTTATAACAACACAGACTCACGTAACATTTTTACATTTTCTTGATCGCCTGGTCTTAATTTCTCTCTATAGACTGTAAATGAATGAAAGTTTAATTCCTGCTGTGTGCTTTCTTTTGCGTAATTGATGTGAGCAGTAGTCTGTATCTTAATCTAAAATGTTGTCAAACTGCAGCTTGGTGAAAAGAGGGACTTTGGAGTTTTAGTGGGGAATCAATCATAAACTAACTATATTAATGTGTACTATACCATCTCATTTAACAGTAACTGCTATAACAGGTGGCTGTGCTCTGGCAAAGACAGCTCAGAGGGACAGATTTGGGAGGGAAAGAGACCTTGTACCAAACATTATAAACAAAAACAAAATATAACTCATCACTCAGTGAGAAATCTGGGTTTTTTCTACAATTTACACTAATCGACCCTACCCAAACTCAGCCTCTTGTTGTTTTCAGGGGCCCTCAGGTCCTGGATCTTCCATAATAACACTTATTAGAAGAATTATACCAAAACTTTTCCAAAACTTTGAACCCATGCTTTTTGAAAATACTTTCGTGACATCCAACTTCTGTTGCAAATCAGAATAACTTAAAAACATAAAGCATTGTGTTTATGATTCACTGACAGCCATTTAAGGCCTTGAGAGAGTATTGAAGCTTCCCTTTATCACATCAGACTGTAAACACCATAACCGATTCCACTTAGGAATGTCATCATTATTGCCAGTTACTCAGGAAGATAATTTTGTTTTTGTTAAGCAGATCTTGTTCAGTGACTCAGCTTAATTTTGAATGCTTTAAATACTCAAACACAAACACAAGCAAACACCAACACATTTTGCTTTATCAACAGTTTTGGGACCCCTGTTGGTTCGGTGCTGTGTCTCGACACCTACCGCCATCTGTCACAAGCTGTAGCTTAGAGCCGTGTTTAATAACAAGGCAGACCACTCAATGCCACTAAGCTCCAGATGCACTCGGTGAGGGGGTGACTTGACAGGGGGAGAGAAGAAGAGGAAGAGGTGGGGTTAAGGGTCAAAGAAAGATAGAGGAAGAGTGTGTGTGGAAGGTCAGTCTCATAATCCAAGCTGCACAGTTTTTATCCAGGCTGAAGCAATGGGAGTATGACATTTAGAAGGCGGGATGTGTTCATCACAGTGAGTCAGAGGACTGTTATACGTATGTACCTGCTCTTTAAAAAGTATTCTGATGTCAGGCAGGGAAAAGCACGTTAGCATGTTATTATTTAAACTGGATTTTCAAGATCAAATTTTGCAAGATTACATCCACACCTGGGCCTGATAAACTGCTGTTATGTTTCTTTTGTAACTGTGTTTTGGAAATCATGTGCCTGCCATTATTCTTTCCTCTTTTCTTTACAACTTTTCACAAACTATTACTCTTTTTGTGGACTGGCTCACTACAAAACTATGTCAAGTTCAAATCCCTTTTTTACTGAAGGACAATAAACAAAACCTTATAACACCAAACCCAACTGTTAAGACAAGTGATCAGTAATAGGGTTGGCATGGTTCCCACACCTTCCTAAACATCAAATTCAAGGACTTTCCAGGCCCGATTCCCTCAAATTCAAGAACCCTACACGTCACAGTTTGAGACACGGATCAAGGTTAATTACTGTTCCTCTGGGAACCATGAATGTCAGAACAAAATTTCAAGGCAATATATCCAGTAGTTGCTGAGGTATTTCTGTCTGGACCAACATGGACGAGAAGTCCTGAAAGTGATCAACAACAATATGTATTTGAATATCTACATTTCCATGACAACTGGTCAAACTATTTGCTGATGAAGATCGTGTGATGTAATTGAAAGCTCCAAAACAGGACCCTGTGTTCAGATTGCTTGTCAGTTGCTATTTCCAAGGGCAAGAATGAACTGTCGAAACAGAGATGTAAGGGTTATGTGAGAGTTGAAATAAAACTATATATTCTCCTACTTTGCACATGTGTTGATGTATACACGAGTGTTTGGGAGTCTCTTTGGAAGTATGCGAAGAGAAAAGATTTTAAAAGAACATGATCTCCTTTCTATCTGTTTTTGAAGATGAGACAGCAGCGTGAGCAACTCCTGCTTTTGCATTCAGACCTGTTACTTCACCCACACTGAAGCAACAAGCAGTCACAGACCCAAGTCACGCTTCAACTCCTCTTCCCTAAATCATTGCGTACCTGCAGGATGAGAACGAAGTAGTCGACGGGCTTGCCCCTCTGGTAGACATAGTGATGGGGCGAGCGCTTGTCACTTTCATTGAACTTGATCTCCTGGATCACATCAGGATGGCGCAGAATTCGCAGCAGCACCTTGTCTGAGATCTGAGACTGGCTGAACAAGGTCACCTCTGCAGGAAGAGAGGAGGAAGAGATGTAAAGAGAGTTTTACTCAAAAAACAAAAAAAAAACTGGTGAAAATTATTTGGTTTACATGCATTTCTTAACTGTCGTAGGCCAGGCTGTTGCAATCACAGCTCAACCATAAGTGCCTTCGACCCCACCCAAACTGAGAACAAAGAAACAGTGCAACCTGCAAACAAAACCCAATGCAATACACAGTGAGAGGCCTCACCTCTCACTGTATATGACCAATGTTAACATTCATCATCTAAAAGGCAAACAAACTTCTTTCACTCCGAGTTACATATTAAGTCAACAAGTTAATCTGGTTTAGTCAAAAAAAAGAACTAAGTTTTTGCTGTGGCTAAGATGAAATGTTCCATGACTTTTCAATGATTTTCTAGTCAGAACACTTTCACAGCCTATAAATTTTATATCTTCCTGATTTGTTAATGGGTTTTTTCACCTCCTAAAAAAAAAAAATCTACAGACTGATGGGGCTTGCTGTTGCTAAACACATAATTCTATTTATGTAATGAAGCATTACATTATGGTGTCATAATGTACTTTTAAATTCCGCTGACTTTCTCTGTCTGAAATACATCTCTCAAAGATCAGTGATACTCCAGATATCCAATGTCAGATATCAGTGGCTACGCAGATCAGACACAATCTAAAAAGAGCTGGGTAATGATTACTGATGTGAACAAGAACAAAAAAAAGGAAAAGAAACAGAGAAACAGTAACTTCCTGGACCGAAAACAGAAAAAATGAAAATATCAAATTCCTGTGAAATGAATCAAGAAAGAAAAATGAAACCAACATCCTGAGAAAGAAAACTGAAACAAAGTCAGCAGACACTGACGTCATGCCTGCAGAGGCTGACTCTGGCATGCTCCTGCACCACAGTGTCTGTGAGAGATGAAGGAAGTGCTACATCATGCTAGCAGCGGCTAGTGGTAACTGCTTTTGGCAGAGCACATCAACTATCACTCACTAACCGGACACATTGCAACACGTTCTCAAATGATTTGTAGCAAGGCATCACATCCAGCTGGCCAAACTCCAGAGTCTTCTTTTGGAGGTAAGCACAGGCAGGCACACTGCTTGGGTCTTAAATAGATCTTCCAAGAAAATAAACACATTTAAACCCCCACCCTGCATGTATGGACCTGCCTTGCTGGTCAGATGGCAAGATGATCATGTCCTGACATCCTGAGGATAATCATGTTGTGGCTACATATCGTAGACATATGTTCACATGTACAGCTGGTTTACAAGTTATAAATAATCTAATGGCTGTGCTTAGTAATATTGTGATGAGTGACTGTGTTTGTCTGTGTGTGCATGCTTGCATCAGTCCATTCCCCACCTGTAGCCAGGAAGCGATGGGCGGCCAGCAGCAGCTGAGGAGAGACCTTCACTTTTGATTCACTCTCATGTTTGAAGGCAGAGAAGTCTCTCTTATTCTTATTTGGCGCCACCTTTTTCCTGTTGCTGTTATCAGCTGAAAGGTGACACGCACAGCAGACAGTTATTTAGTTATTTATTTAATAATGTACACTTAAAAGATCAGAAGATATCATCTTAGCTGTTCTGTAAAGAAACGACAGGAGCTGCGTATTGCCTCATTTTGTAAACCTATACCAATGTCTAAATATATTTCAAAGATAGAACAACAACAATTTAGATATGAATAACATCTAAATAATAAATAACTACGATTGAGATGAAAATAGCCTTATCTGCACTGACAGTAAAGACAAGCTTAATGGTAAGTCAAGTGATAAACAAAAGCAAAGCCAAACTCACTGTAAAGGTCCGATTCATCCAGAATCTCTGATTTAATTATTTCCTCGATCACGTCTTCAAGGGTGACCAACCCCAATACCTCGTAGAAAGGATCTCCCTCCCCCTCGTTGTTCACCTTCTGGACAATCGCCAGGTGGGATTTTCCTAAGTGGAACAAAGAGAATCATTAGTGGGATTTTCAGCTGATCAATCCATCCATTCCTGAAGGCCTTCCAATCGGTTAAGGTTGGAGGGTTGTGATCTAGACAATTTGTATTAATAACCAAGGAAGCAAAATCGGTGTAAACTATATAGTAAGGAATTCATATCAGCGGCTGGACTGTTTAAATCTACCATGTACACATATCAACGCCACAAGCATGAGGGTGATGTGATGTACAGAAGGCACTAAAGTACAGTTGAACAACAGCAGCAACTGTTGGGGGAAGCCATAAAAGTAAGCAATGCATCAATAAAAATAAAAAGAGCACAAGCAGATGTAAACAATGCAGTACCATTAGACGATATGACAAGATATAGAGATTTTGTAATTCTGTTAATACTGTGGTAGCTATCACTTTATTATTTTGGATAATACTGCAAATCAGTGAGCAGGACAATGAGCTTTCAGTCAGTGTGCAGGCGTCCCATTTTCTTTCCATTGATGCTGCCTTTTAAATAGCCTCCTCGATGTGCATATAACAACATCCCTTCGACATGGCAATATTGTATTTTTGATATGATTTTTAATTTGTAAAGTATGTAATTCACTTGAGTAACCAAAACTAGATTCCATTCCGGTTATTTTATCCATAAAATGTTTCTGGATTGTTTATCCATAACATTTAGTATAGAACGATATATATTAATATCGCAAAATAAACAAAATTTTATAAACTGTGATAGAGGACTTTTTCAATTGCTTACTTCTAAAATGCAGCATTCACAACTTTCAAATAAAGTTTTTGCAAATGTTTTATGAGATAAGGAATGCATTCAACTGTATTTGTTAGACCTTATGAAAACATACAGTACAATTTGGTGAGAAACATTCAGTGTAAAATGAAAACCACACAGCAGACCTTCAACTGTTGCCATTATGTCTCTATTCTAAATACTGTGAATTAAAACCAAGAAATGTGGTTATAGATGCTTGTTGTCTCACGATAACAGGGAAAGCAGATAACACACATCTATCAATAATAATCTATTACACAAATCAGAAGAAAACTGTATGATGCTGTGTCACCACCACATTCACTTCCTTTCATGTGATCATCCAGTGTTTTTTTTCTATGAACAGATAAAGATTCAGGTGAAACTAGATGGTTTGATTTGGCTCCTGGTAAATTACAACACCAATGGCACCAACACTGAGCCACCAACTAATCCTATATACCACCAAAGGGATCAAAGCGGAGCTAAATAATAAAGTGAAAATGTAATGATATCAACATTACAGTCATGTCTTGTTCATGTGGGTATGTGTGGTAAAACCTTTCCTTGGGTGCTGAGAGCTGTCAACTAAGCTGTTAACATTGTCTCAGTTTTATTCTACACGTTCCTTCAAAATAAAACAGCATACAACATGATGAGCCTTAATGCTCGTTCTTAAAAAGTTCATGATCTTTCAGCAGATCATGTAATGCAGAGCTGTGGCTGTTAGGAAGCCCTGATGGTAGTCAAAATATCATTGTTTACCATCTCTTTGCTATGTATTTAATGTTATTGTGGTATATTTGCACAATTACTGTTGAATTTTCATCCTATCACAGCTCTTGGTTATAGCCACACAGCACAGGACTCGAGAATTCTGCCAGTTCAACTTACAAACCTGGCCAAGCCCCACGATCATGACGAACAATCATATCATGATGGATTCCTATCCGATGGCAGCATTAACCCATCTGTCCACTCCCTCTGCTTGCACCACAAATGTTCATGTGTACATGTAATTACAGCTGGGATTGGGTCTGGACTTTGGCCACGAGCATTACTGTACAACACAAAAACCACACATGTATACCAAGACACCAACTGTTCACATGACAAACTGTTCCAAGTGCAGATGGATGCTGGCCGGCTGCAGACACTCACGTCCCAACAAGTGCAGAGTTGGCCCCGACAATGCTCTGAATTATAAATGACGTTGCCAGAGAGAAGCACTCAGAAGATATCTGGGGGTTTGGTTATTGGGTGGATAATTTCCTCCCCTCAAACCAGACAAACACACAGCACACATATGGGGATACACATGCAAGCAACTGGTTTAAACTACCCTCTCTCTGACACACACACCATTAAGAGATTGGATTTTAACAGCAGGCCGGCTGAGGGCAAGTGAGATGATTTTTTTCCTAAATATAGGAGGAGCGGTCAGTCAAAACGGCAACTGAGAAAGCATCAGTTGTACCACATAGACACTTGTTATTCTTATTCTCCCCAAAACCACAAGCTATCAAAGAGAAAAATCCGAAAGGCCCATTGACTGTCTCTGTTTTCAAACAGAGAGCAGCATATCAATGAGATTTACAAAGAGCTCATATGACCAGCAATTAAAATAAGACTAAAGGCGTTAAGTGTTTTGTCTTTGTGTCTCCTTGATGTCTGCCTGCATGACCTAGCAAAGTGGCTGGCACAATGACACAAACACACTCCACACATTTTCAGCTTTGACCTTGCGTGGTTTTACTACATGAATAGAGCAGAGGGACTCTGAGGAATCCATTTCCCACAAGGCCAGCTTTACTGTGGGAGTCTGTGATGTCACGACATGAGATGTACTGTATATTTAGTCTGGATGCTCAAGTCTCGAGAGGAAGCAGCAAGGCTGGACATTCATCGTTGACTAAGTAACAAGTTACAAACGGTCCAAACAGTTCTTATCACGGCATGAGTGCTGATGGATTATTTTCATTCTAAGATCATTTATCCAGGATCTTTTTTGGAAAATCCATTCATCGTTTAGCCTATAAAATGTCTCATAATGACAAGTGCGTGTCCCAGCACAAACTAATGTTTTCAAGTAGCTTATTTTGTCTGACAAAAAGTCAAAAAGGTGTTACATTTATAAGAATAGGAAGAGAAGCAAACCAACCTGTGAACAGCAAAAGTTTGGTATTTTTACTAAATTAATGTCTTGTACGATTCAACCAACTGATCAATTAATCAACAATCAATTGAAGTGTCCTTGAGCAAGAAGCTGAACCCCATGCTCAAGGACACTTCAACATGTAGAGAGAAGGAGTCAGGGACCAAACCACCAACCTTACGCTCTGAGCCACACTGTTTTCATACATATTAAATATGCAGTGACCACATGCCGCAGAGGTAGTGAATGTGAACTTAAAGTTATGGACTTCAAAAATACATGTTTAAAACCACCAACGAGGCAGAACCTGGTGGAAAACGAGTGTCTGTTGGACACTTTTAAACACATATTGACACCACGTTGTGAAAAAGAATTGGTGAAAGGAGATTTTCACTGCCTATCACTCTATTTCCATTGAGCACAATGTTATGTATTGTAACTAGAGATGTCCCAAGTCAACCCTAAGCATCTGCATCGGGGCCGGTCAGGGCATATTTTAATGGATTAGTATTGGTTAAATTAAACCAGATCAAATGCAGATCCTTACTGTACTCTACTGTGTTTTGTCCACCTCAGCATGCTAGAGTTGCAAAGCTGCTCTCCTTTACGACAGCCGGGCTCTACAGTGCCAGCATTTTGTTATGCCAGTGAAAATTAGAGTGTCGGAATGCCAAGAAGTATTTGGCCGCACCAGTGCAAATGACAACCAGATTGGCAAAATACACTGATTCACTAAACTCCGACGCCAACAAATCTGTTATCGCTTTTTAGTCGCTGCTGACCGTCACTTTCACCAATTACAGTGACACAACAGCGGCGACGGCAGGTCATATAAGCTGTCGCTAATTAACGTTAACTCCATGAGTTATTCGATGACAGGCTGTTTTCGGATTTGTGTGTCTGTCAGCAAAAGATTGTTTGTAAGGGAAGAACCTCCACTCTGTAACACCCCTGTACAATCAACAACTGAGAAAAAAACTTGATGGGGACATCCCTAATTGTGACCCTTATTTATGGTGACAAGCAGCACCAGGATGAAGACTGCATGAAATAGGTACTTTAACTTCCTGGAAAACAGTGCATCTTCAGTGATGCCCTTAGGTGCAACATTGCGTCATTTGACACGTGGCAAATGACACGTGTAGCACACACCAGATGCACTGTACAGACAGAAGTAGTAGTCAAGGTACATGGAGTAAATGTGATAAAGTTGGTGATTTTCAGGAGCACTGATGTGTGCTGACGCTAGGACAGTGGCGTTGCCTGTCACAATGACCCGAATCAATACACCACAGGTGTGTGGGCTCAGAGAAAAATTAGGTGTGTTGTTTTGACACACATCATATGCCACCAGTGTGTGTTGTCACTAGTAAGTGTAACGCCCAATAAAGTCATCATTAATTTATTTAACCTGTCTTTCTGACCCTTCATTATCAAATCAGACTGCCCTTCTCTTGATAACTGATAGTCCATTAATTTTCACTTAAGATTAATCTCTTAAAGTGTCATCTCCTACCCCAAAATCCTGTTTCATCAGGAATTACATCACATCAAAGGAAGGATGACATAATTTCATGGGACCTTCAACATGCGATTTTGCCAGGATGGAAAGCACTAGTCAACAGTGTCCCACGGTTAGAAAGGCTCTGAGTACATTCATTAGCTGATCGTTGTTCATTCCACATAAGATCACTGTAGCAACGAAAATAGAGACATCGTGTAATGGAAAAGGCACTCTGTGTTTGTGTGTGTGTGTGTGTGACCTCTCCCTGTGGTGCTGAGTCAATATTTCAGAGGAAGTAGGACCCCAGGGGACATACTTACCCCCAGTTACTGGAGAGTCACTTGAGCGTCTATTGACTCCTTCAGAGCACACACACTAACACACACACACAAAAACATACACACAGTGTACAAGGAAGTTCAGCCAAGTACAGGCTGCTTCATGCATTCAGTGTCTGACCTGTGTCAGCTGAGTCTACAATTAAAAAACCCACAAAGTCACCCAGCTCCTGTGTGTCGGTAGCTGCTGATTTTCAGGCGAGATGTGTGTTTCAGCGCGGCACACTCACCTCAGGCTCACATAGAAACACAAACAGCTGTCACCTATCCAAATGGGAAATCTGACATGACAGATTTTTTTGTAAAATCCATCCCTCCATCACTCATCCTTTCTACAGGCTGTGAGCTGAGGTGGCAGCGATTGCCGTCGGTGCTTCTTGACTTTGGAAAATGTTTAGACTGGTCACCTCTGAAGTCATTCATGAGGATTCACTTTTTCATATTTAACCTGCTTTATTTTACTTATTAACTGCTCTCATCTTAACTTTTGTTATATGTGTGTGTTTTCCAGCTTTAAATTCAACTTGGAATGTCACTTGATTTGAATTTGAAAGTCAAAATAAAGACACCAAGTTAAAATGGACGGCATTTACATAGCGCTTTTATCCAAAGTGTATTACAGTGCAAGGAGCTGCTTAACCAAAATCAGGTCATTTAAGACTGAATTCAGGTACTGAAACTACGAATAGAAAAAATAATAAAGTTAAAGTTTTTAATGTACCGTCAGTTCTATTCTAAACTATGCAATGCAGCATCTTGCTGTACCAGTACATGATATTATCTCCTTGACTTGCAATACCTATATGGAGTACATACTGTATATGTTAGTTTTAGGTCAGACTCTTGTGAAACTTAAGTTTATGATTTATAGCGTTTTATTGTATTTTATATTCTTATCTACCACCTTAAGTGTCCTTAACTCAATTGTTTATTTGACTTGTGACTTGGCTGCTATAACAAACCAATTTCCCATTGGGATTAATAAAGCAAATTAATCTACCAAATCCATCTATGAATCAATCTAGGGCTTCAACTAAGGATTGTTCTCTATTATTAGTTAATCTGATTGATTATGTATTAATCATTTGGTCTATTAAATGTCACATAACTTTGAAAAATGTCCATCAAAATGTCTTAAAGCACAACGTGAAGTCATAAATCTACTTATTGTCATCAACAATAAGTAGATTTATGACAGATGTTTATGATTTATGACAGATAGATGGTAGTTTTACCATCATATAAGACAAGATATGCTGCAATCCATCCCAATTGAGAAGCTGGAACTAGGAAAAGTTTGTCATTTTTGCTTGAAAAAATAGCATAAACGGTTAATTGATCAAAATTGTTGCTAATTAATATTCTGTCAATTGACTGATCATTTCAGCTCTAAATCTATGTATGTATGCATGTCTATCTATCTATACATCTGACCATCCATCTTATTATTGTCATCATCATTATTACTAGCAGCTTCCATTAACTCTTATAATTGGTGAACGTGGTACTATATATAGGTTTATTATTTGTTATTATGTTTTTTATGATCATCGCAGGCATATTGTGCTTTAAAAAAAAAATTAAACATATATTTTCTCCAAAACGGAGACACAGCGTACTACATGAGAGCAGAGAAGAACAATTTGCCAAAATAGGAACCGAGATACACACTGACCTTTGACATAAACACTAAACCCTGCTGAGCTACAGGCTGCAACTTCTCTTTCTATGACAGAACATTACACAACATTAACAAGCAAATGAACAACACCTTTCCACACATAATCTTCAACATTTCTGGGTTCAGTTTTCTGGGTGATGTAGTGGTTTTAGTTTCACACAATCTAGTTTGTGTGTCCGAGTCCGTTCCACTAGATTTGATTGCTTTTCTCAGTTTATTTTCCTCATTAATTGAACGGAATCAGTGATTCACTGTTCAGATACTCCCAGCAGGTCGAGTGACCTTCCAGTTTGTTTCTCTGCCCTCTGGCTCTTCCGTCACCATCCTGCGAGCCGACCTGTTTGTTGACATGAAACATCGGCGACAAAAGGACAAGGGGGAGAATGATGAGTCTGTATGGGAGAGGAATGCCTCATGCATACCACCCACGCACAAAACACAACCGGCCGGCCACTTCATTAGCAGCACGGACTGCAGCCACCAACTGCAAAACATGCAGGCTGTGAGGGGATGAAACAAAAATGCACGGCTGCAAATATGCATGTACTCATACACACACACATACACACTTGTGTAAATATAGTACACACACAAAAGCTTGTTGTGCAAGACAGGTCAAGCTCCTCTAACCTGTTTTTCCAGCTAAAACTGGAGTCCTAAGCAGACAGATCTACACTGATCTTTAAGAACAGATGGGTTGTAAAGTAATGGCTGAAATGGTTATATTTTGATTAACTGCTGATTGTTTAAGACACAAAAGTACTTCACTGCATCTCATGTCGACACGTTCACCACTTTTGGCAACAGCAGAGGCAGTGACATGTTAAGATTTAGTATTTAGACTTACAAGAGCACTGCATAAAAAAGAAAAATCCAAGGGGGTGCGCTGGTGTGGACATGCTGCCAAAGAGTTTCAGTGAGGAGATATAAACCATAAAGTCCAAGTTTGAAGGTTTATGAGACTCCAAGACAGTGCACAGCAGTTTATTCACCTCTGAGTCAAGAGTTTACAACTCTGAGAAGTTATTACAGCACCAATCTAGAGATGCAACTAAAGATTATTTTTTGTATAAAAAAATCTTGTCAATTACTTTCTCGATAAATTGGTTAATCGCTTGGTCTATAAAACGCCAGAAAATGATGAAAAATGACCATCGAAGTTTCCCAGAGCCCAAGGGGACTTTTTCAAATGTCTTGTTTTGTCCGATCTACAGTCCAAAAACCTAAAGTTATTCAGTTTACAGTGATATAAAACAAAGTAAAGAGGCAAATCATCACATTGGAGAAGCTGCAACCAGAGATTGCTTAGCATTTTTGCTTAAAAAACAACTTTTCAATTCATCAATTATTATTATTAATCATTGCCAATTAATTTTCTTTTGCTAGACTAATTGATTAAATGACTAATTGTTGCAGCTCTAGTTTTGTTATATGTAAATACAGGAACTTTTGATGGGTATTTTTCACAATTGTCTGACAACAAACAAGGTATAATCGTCATATTAGTCGATAATGAAAAGAATTGTTAGTTGCAGACTGTTAGTTGTAGATTTTCTGATCAGATATTGCTTGACTTCATTTTCATTCTCTTTGCTGTAAAAACTTTTATTTAGTTAAAGCTTATATGAAGCTGTTGGTGTTAAGACAAAATGAAACACTGTAGGTTTTTGGAGAATATATGTTTGTATTTTGGTGACGGCACCAAACCTTGGATACCAAACTGGAATCAGGGTCCAACATTTTAAATGATATTCAGATCCGTTAGCCAACATTATCTAAAACTAAAATGCCTCCAGCCCGATCTGCTCATCCAAAATAGTTTTTAACATGAGAGGAATCCCACTACTACATTTATTTTAAACCCAGTATTATGTCATGTGATGTGTAGCAAAACCGCAGTTCAAACAAATAGACAAAACAGCCGTGTGTGCTTGTGTTTGGGACATCAAGTCATTTCTGCTGAGCTGCTCTTTCTTCATGCTGACTGATATCATTATGGCACACAGTCTGGAAGTGTTGGTGTGACACACAAAACATACACACTATGTTGAAGAGGACTGCTGCAGCTGCACCGTCAGCAATTCAAGCTACAATGGCAAGACAGGAAGAGAAAGAAAAGCAGAAAACAGCTGATAAGAATGCAGAGAGAATCAGAGAGAAAATTGGCGGCAAGTAATTTCCAGCTGCTGATTGTACGAGTCTTGATGAGGGATTGTGCAGTCCAGCTCCACCCAAGTTTGGTGTCAGTCCACACTTCCCCAAGCACAGAGGCATCTAGGGCTGCAAATAATGATTATTGTGGTGTAATATAGTGATAATTATTATCAAATTATGGTGAGATTGTTTTGTTAACTACTGTTCCAAAGGTCAAGAAGGAACTTTCAAACTCAATTTTTAAGCCAAGATGGATGAGAAGTCTTTAAAGTGCTCACAAAAGTGGATCTACAATTCTGTGACAACTGTGCAAATTTCATCTGCTGAAGAAGATGGCATGACAACCAATCAATCTCAACAATTATTTTCTTTATCAATCAATCTATTTATTGTTTTTGTTTTTCATAATTTGCCTTAAACAATTTTCATGATTTTTCAGGACCCCAATATAAAAAGTGACAAAGAATGTGCTATGAGAAAAATGTGCTTCATGTAGCTACTAAATGTGCTCTATAGCCTAAAAATAGCAACAAACAATGTAGGAATACATTTTCTTAGCTGGCACTGAATCCATTTAAGAGATAAAAGAATTATCTGTCTGTTTAGCTGACTGTCTTTTAGATCAAGCAACTTTTTAAGAGAAGAGGTTTTGGAAGCTGTCATAAGCAACAGTGAAAATTAAGCGGTGGTTGCAGAACTAAATCAATCATGCAAATTAAAACAGAGCACTACAGACAAGGATGGGTGTAAGAGTGTGTGTGTGTGTCTGTGTCTGTCTGTCAACAAATATTTGACTTTCTATTTTTAAGAAACAACCCCTCAGGTGTTCTGCTGAGTCACAGAGAACACACACACACACACACACACACACACACACACCTGCAGATAAATGCCAATGGCAGAAAATTAGAGAGCCAGCTGGGCAGTTAGTTGGTAGGTAGGTATTCTGTAAAAAGTTGTAAAAAGCTGGCCAAAAATGCAAACTTCAGCAGCTGCAGCTAGTTCTGCTAACCATTCGAGCAATACTGTTGCAAACGTTGTTTAACAGGAACAGCAGGAATCCTTCATGACCCCTACATGAAGACACAAAGTCTTATTTATCTTTCTTAAGAAACAGATTTAAGTTCAAAATCCATCATCTCTTTGGCTATGTTAGACAGATCCGCTTCTTAACTACTGCTTCATTTGAATGATGTTTCATTTCCATTCAAGGACGCAACACTTTTCTCATGCCACTGTGACCTAAAGCTGATGAAGAGAGGCACAATAAAACTACACTTCTTCATCACTGTTTGTGTCTAACACACTTTGGGTCCTGTTGTCCGAAATGCTAACCTTACCATGAACAATGTGTTGTGGATGCCAAAATTATGACATATTCCTCAACAAAGCACAAAGAAATTTCCAGTTTAAGTGATCTGACTTTGTACCACAAATGTGATGAGTTTCAGGTCAAAACAGAAAACATTTGACTACATGTAGCTTTTTATTTTTCATACATTGATTAAAAATGTCAGATTTATGCTATAAGTAAGATATGTGCAGGGTTTTATTAGTAGGCCAGGTTTATATTAATGTTGTTAAAAGACAAAAGTCAAAAACTGATTCAGCCCCTTCTATATACATACTGAACCAATGTGCAAATATGGGGAGTAAATAAGAGCTCAAAAGTCCTCTCCAAACTCCTGAACCTCTAAAAATTAATCAAACAAAGCAATGATGCCACAACTGCATGGCCTATTTCCTGCTTCAAATTTATTCATAGACAGCTTTCAGTGAATCAAGTAGGAGGGATATGACAATGTTTCCAGAAGGTTCAGTTATCTGGAAGATAACTGATTATTATTAATAATAATCATCTGTATTTATAGAGCACTTTTGCCAAGAGTGACTGAAACTGTTCTTTCCTTGATAATGAAAACAAAAAACAGAAGAACTAGGACAGATGTGCAGAGACACAGAGAAACAGGATAATTTGAGATAGAGATCGAGGGAAGAGTGAGAGAGAGACACACCCATTATACAAGATTCAGGTCTGCCCTGTGACAAACATTATCAGGCCGAGATTGGGAAATATTTTACTCAAAATTGTAAAATTGTGTTCTTGTATACTTAAAAAGAGACAGGCAAAGTAAACACTGCTAGTCCTCAGCTTCTTAAAAGAGTCAGCTTCACCGTTAGTATCTGGTTGGTTAGTGAAGGTTGTGATTACATTTGAAATTTAGGTTAGATGAAGAGGTTAGGCAAGGCTGAGGAAAGAATGTAGTACATGAAGGTGTACTGGTGTCTGTGCAAATGCATGTATACGTGTGTGTCTACAAGCAGGGAGTGTCAAAAGCTCAGTCTCATTAAGAATGGGAGCAGAAGTGTGTTTAAGTCTGTGTGCGAGATCAAACGCCAATCCTTTCTTTACTGTACTCTGCTGTGTAGTGTTGCAGAGCTGCTCTCCTTTCCGACAGCCGGACTCTACAATATAGCATTTCGCTGCATATGAGAGTGAGTTCTGACACCTAGCATGGATTCACTAAACTCCAACACTAACAAATATGTTATGTCTCATCTCTCTTTCTCATTAGCAAAGAGCAGACTACAAAACATTCAGGTAGCAGCTTCTCATTTTTAGCCACTGCTGACCATCTATTTCACCAGTTAAAATGACAAACGTCACCAGCGTCACTAATTAAGGTTAATTCTGAGAGTTGATGGCAGGCCAAATTGCACTTGGTTGTTTTCTAGTTAAAGTTCTTTCTGCAAGCTGGTGCCTGTACTCAGCCAATTCAAAAAGAAATGTCTTATCTCTCGCGCTGCAACTGACGATTACTTTCAATATCTTTTACAAAAATGTTTTAACTCCACTTACAGTACTAGCTTTTCCCATAGTCAAAGTGCTTATTCTGACAGACAGTCCAAAACCCAAAAGGCTTTTTATTTACAATCATATAAAAGAGAGAAACGCAGCAAATCTTCACATTGAAGAAGAACGATTACTCAATTGTCAAAATTGTAGACATTTAATTTTCTGTCAGTCCACAAATTGTTTCTATAGTACTTATCTCACAGTGTTAGAATCTGAAAGTGGTATTGTGAACTTCTTTAAAAAAAATCCTTGATCTGTGCCAAAATCGAACCACTTGTTGACCCACTAAATTTCACTGAAACCTGCTGAAAAGTTTTTTAGATACACTGCCACCTAACAGACAAACGCTCATTCAACCGTAGCACACATAACTGGGTGGGGTTGCCAGATAAGTGCCCAAACACTGATAAACAGCAGACAATGCAGACAGTCCTGACAACCACAAACAAAACACAAGCTGGTTCATTTCCTGAGCGGCTCAAAGTGTTTAAGGTTCAACTGGAATGTTGTGTTTAGTCTTAGACTTGCCTACTGACTCACATTATAATAAATAGTGCAGTAATTACTTAATTACAACTGAAATATCTGCAAAAATAACCAGTAAGCCTCATTTTGTCTTGAGATATCGCATTGTAAACAAGACATTCAAGTTTTGGCAGATAAATACTCTAATTTCTCCAATACAAGAAAAGAGAACACAAATTATTTTTGATTTATTTAAAATCTCATAGTGTTAGGCAAAAACCTACATGACCAACAACAGTTGGTACAGTAGTTAGTATTGGCACTAGAGAGCTGTAGTTAAGATTGTTTCTTATGGATATCCATTGGCTTTGTGTTCAAAAAGGGCTCCAACTAACGATTATTTTCATTATCGATAAATCTGTCAGTTATTTCCTCGATTAACAGAATAATCGTTTGGTCCATAAAATGTCAGAAAACAGTAAAAAAAAAAAAAAAAAAAAAAAATGCCCATCACAATTTCTCAAAGCCCCAGTTGAAATATTCAAATGTCTTGTTTTGTCCAACCAGGAGTCCAAAACCCAAAGATATGAGGTTTAATTTCATATGAGGTGAGGTAAGTCTATGATTAAATATTAACATTTGAGAAGCTTGTACCAGCGAATTTGGGGGATTTCTGCTCAAAAACGACATAAACGATGATCAAAATAGTTGCCGATTTATTTTCTGTCAATCAACTAATCAATTAAACAGTTAATCATTTCAGCTCCATGTTCAACTCAACAAAATTACTATTCAAAATTATGTTTGTTGTCTTGACTACAATAGCACTGTGTTTTTCATCATCACTATCAATAAAAATAAAAAAATTGTAAAATTAGTACAAAAAGACACAAAGGAAAATTCTCTTACATGTTTTTTTATTGATCCTATACTGGTATTATTTAAGGGAGGCAGAGTTCCTGAGGCCTAAATGTAGGCTGATATAACACATTACTTGAGGGTACAGCATGTGACAAGCATGTGACAGTCTGTTGACAGAGTGCAATGTGCCTCCAATGAATTCATGGCTTACTTGTCTTTGTAGGTTTTCTAAATTATGCCTCATGATGCCCAGTGTGCATGAATTTAAACCTCCCTGCATGTAATGATGATTACATGAGAGACACAAATTGGATTATAGATATTTTATTTTCAATTTTAATTAAAAAGAGGAATGACAGCATGCGCTACAACTTGTCCCATTATTTTCTATAATCCACACCCTCTTATATTAATACATATATAAATAAAGTTTCCTTGCTTACATATTTTCTCTTTTCTTTGATGTCTGCTGTTACTATTTCCGGCAATGACAGCATTTCATTAAAATTTCATCTCATCTAATAAGGTCACTTCATAGTCCATATGAAAGGTCACATCATGTTGACTGAAAAGGCTGTTTACACACACACACAGTGAAGGAGAAATGTCAAGAATATACAGTATTAATGACTTTTGTTACTTTCCATTCGAAACTGAACTTGTGCCTCAGCAGTAAACAGTTCCAATCTTGGGCTGACAGAGTAGATTTGATTATGCAGAGTACAACCTAACGAAACCTCGTGTACACACACTGACGCTGTTGGATGCCATCACCATGGTAACTGATGCCAAGCGGCAAGTGATAGGAACTTGAGATGTAAGCGGGGAGTGAGGTCAGAGAAGAGGCAGGGAGCCGGCGGCCAATCAAGCCTGTACGTTACCAAAGTGTTTTGCAGCTTCTTTGGAATGAAGTACTCGTTGCTGTGTTTTTGCACTACTTGCAAGACTACCTGTCAATCAAACAGCGTCAGTGTATCCTGTGGATGTTCGTGTCTTTGCCTGTTTGCTTACTGTTGCTATTATCACAGCACTTTTTTTTCAGTTTAATTAAAGAAAAATAGAAATGATGACTCCCCTTGTGTGTCAGATGATTTCTCAAGCAAAACATCTACCAGACACTTGATTAATATATAGAAGAGGAATGGCAGGAAATAGATCAAATCTGCTCTAACATGCAACCAGCTAAGAGAGACTCACCACAATAAAATACCAACCCTGTAATCCTTAACTAAATACATTGTGCAGTCTCTCCTCTCTATACATTGCTATGTGCATTTCCATTGTTTCTGGGAGTGGAAACTAATTAAAAGATTCTGGACCTTTGCCCACCTTATATTCACTATCATCACATTATAAGCTTTGTATAAGTAGCCTACATTTTACACAGTTGGATCAAAGAAACTCCACCTAGTGTTAGTCTCTGACTGCTACAGAGAAATCTTCAGTGCACTAAATGTTAAAAGAATACATGCTGCTTTAGAAGGAAAGGAAAGGATCACCTTCCTAGATTATTTATCTGCAGATCTGAACATTTTACTTTTAAGGTGTCAGATCTCTATGAAGTGCAAGTCCCTTCACATGCCCCGCATGGTACTAACTCTATTTCTGGCTATACTCACTATTTGTTAAGCTACCAGACACACTGTGTTTACAAAAACGAGTGTAAAGGTTTTTATGAACGGACTATAAGTCAAAACATTGACTACATTTAAATGGACTGCGCTGATCCAACTGAAATTATATGCTGTTTAAATGGGTTAGTGTTTGAGCTACTCATATTTCTTAATTCACCTCCACCTGCTACAGAGCAGGACCTATCCGATGGCAGCAGATGTCCCCAACACACAATGTCACATCATCAGACTTTTCCCGCAATATTCAACCTCTAACTAAATTTTTTCTGTCATGCCTCATGGTTTACCTATGTGGCTCTCTTCGTGCAAATTTGGCAAAATATTGGGTTTCAAGCTGCTCAAGACTAGATTCATTAGACAGTACACCTGGAAGAGAGACCGTATGTCATCAAGCAGTTGCATTGCCCAAAGCTTTGCAAAATGCAGCAACAACCCTTGAGTTTTATTATTCCCACTAACGTGTCTACAACATCTTTCAATATTGCGTAACTGACATCTAAATTCAACTTAGCTTACTTCGAATTTACTCAAATTGAAGTCATCTTACATTAACAAAGCAATATCCTTTTACATCTTAATTGGGTTAGATAGCAGAATACTGCAGTTCATTTACTTATTTAACTGAAGGATATATATATCTGACCACCAGTAATGAGAGGTACCCTCAAACTCAACACTTTATACACAGCAACTGAGTGTATTCTCAGAACTACTTACAGTAAATCTCTCTGCTGAGCTTTGAGCCAATATAGATTGTTTTCAACTCTCCGTGCAGCCGGACTTGTATGTGTGTGTGTGTGTGTGTGTGGGTGGGTGGGTGTGTGTACTGCAGCTTGTTGCCAAACCTTCCCACCTCACCAGCCAAGCCTATACTAAGATGAGCTGCAGAGCCATTTCTTGGCCAAATGTCACACAGCGCCGTTCACCACCACTACAGCAACTCAAAAGTCAGTCAGTCTGATCAGAGATAAGTGCAAAGTAACGGGGAAAGATGTGAATAAAGAGACTATTATTCTGTTGAGATGTATTTAGTAAGACAAAAATCATACTGGCAAACACGGAGCTGAGACTATCAACACAGTTCAGTGAAATTTGACCTTTATTACTACGTCTTACAGTCGGATACTGATGAGACAGAAAGGCAATCACTCATTCCTCACTGTGCTGGGATATAAACACAGCAAGTGTGTGAGTCTACTGTCTGTGACCTTGAGACGAGATGCCTGAGAAAGGAAAAATAAATCCCTGCGGGGGATGGCGTCAGTGTGTGTACGTCCTCCTGTGTGCATGTGTATGCTGGTGTTTGTGCATATGTGTGTGTGTGTGTGTGTGTGTGTGTGTGTGTGTGTGTGTGTGTGTGTGTGTGTGTGTTGAAAGAGGAAAAGCAGCAAAGCAAAAGATAGAAGTAAAGCTGGGAAGTGCTTTGATATCACCAATCACAAACCTGACTAAGACGCAGAGACACGTTTGTGAGAAACATAGATTTAGATTAACAACACTGTATTTTCTGTACGTTGTTAAGTGCTGTTTATACTTCAGACTGTAAGTAATAAACCTACTTTCTCTTTGCTAATCCTACCAAGAACATCTACAGGCTGAGTGTAGTTAATGATAAAGATGGCAACTTCCTGCACTCAGAGAAAATACTAACAGCCTAACACCAGCTTGAAATATAAAACTAATATGTCTTTGATATCAAAAACTCAAAACAAGAGGGAGTCTAGCAGACAGGGACTGTCTCATAATAAAATGCTTGATGCGCATGCAGCGTGTCATATCAGCTTCATTGCAAGATACTGAACTTCACCCAGACACTCTGGATAACAGCATCGGCAAAAAGACCAAAATAAAAATCATGTATTGGTAGAATACATACACAGTATTCTTACCAGTTAAAGTCACTGTCACTAATAGACCATACAGGTATACAGGTAATTGAGTAAGTATGCCTACATATGCACCACCACTCCAGGAATACATACACAGTATTCTATCACTTATCTACTAGGAAACAAAACAATAGTAAACATTTGTCACTGTTATACTGACAACCTGTGCAGCTGCTTTTTCTGTTTTATCACGTCACTGACTGAATTCCCTGCATCCATCACATCACAAATCACTACAAAATTTAGGTAATCATGGTGACATTTGCCAAACACAAGAAACATTGTACTAGGAAAGAGGAGCAGAGGGCTGGTTCAGCCAAAACCTCTGACAGTCTCATAAACACTATGTCAAATACTATGAGCATCATGCAAATTAACTTCAGGGTTACTGTTTGGTGTTACTGTTATTTTTGTCACTCCTGTATTTTCCAAGCTTCATACACACACAAAGGAAATAAATAGTTGACTCTCTGGGTCACAAATCCTTCCTGCCTGTCTTGGACAACCACAAAATTAATTAGGGGATTTATCATGGTGTTGCATGACAACACCATAAAGATTTCCACAAACCTTTCTTGAACTCCTCCAGCATGGAGTCCAGCTTAGTGTCGTGGAAGACAAAGTGGACCGGATGGTTGTAGAACTTGGTGATGGTCTTAAGTGTGGTGCAATCGTCCGGGTCAACGAAGGCCAGGTCCTTGACATACAGGATGTCCACGATGTTGGAGCGCTCGTCCTCATACACGGGTATCCTCGTGTATCCGCTCTCCATGATCTCGGACATGGTGTTGAAGTCCAACACGGCGTCGCTGTGTATCATGAAGCAGTTGCTGATAGGCGTCATGACACCCTCCACTGTTTTGGTCCTGAGCTCCAGCGCGCCTTGGATCATGTTGAGCTCCTCTTTCACCAGGTCATTGTACGGCTCGGTGACTTTCAGCATCTCCACCAGCTTCTCCCGGTTATACACAGTGCCGATCTCCTGGCCCAGGACGCAGTCGAGGAGCTTACTGATGGGCCACGACAAAGGGAAAGTTAACAGCATGAACAACTTGGTGACTAGGATGGTGTTCGCCCCAACTGCCAGGCCGTGCCGGGAGCACAGCGCCTGCGGGACGATCTCGCCGAAAATAACGATGCCGACTGTGGAGGCGACCACAGCGCCGATCCCGGAGTTGGTGAGGTCGTCCAGGAGGATGGTGAGGGTGGTGTTGACCAGGACGTTTCCGAGGAGCAGCGAGCACAGCAAGTAGTTGCCCTTCCTGCGGATGGGCTCGATCTTCCGCGCGTACTTCTTCTCTTTCTCGGTGCCGCAGCTCTGCACGATGCGGAGCTCCATCGGGTCCAGCGCCATCAGCCCCAGGTTGAGCCCGCTGAACATGCCGGACAGCACCAACAGGAAGGAGATGAGGATCACCTGCAGCCAGATAGGCAGCAGGGACTTTTTCTCCTCTACCACCCGCAGTCTACCGTCTTTATCGTCCAGCAGGTACCACGTTTCCTCCTTGTCATGGGTGTCGCGGACGCACAAGCCGAACACCTTCACCGCCTCGCTCTTGCGGAGCTGCTTGATACTGAGGCTGACCACCCCGGAGGTGTTTTGGTTGCTTACCTCCATGGACCCCTTCACCACTATATCCTTCGTGAGTTCGGGACAAGTCCTATTGAAGGGGACCATGACTGCGCCGAAAGCATCATCCTCTTTATCACTGCAGTAAAGTTCCATGAAGCTGATGAGCCCCGAGCTGTTTGGGAACAAGTGGAGTCCGTAAAACCTGAAGAGGGTGTCGCTGCCCTCGGTCACCTGAATAACCCCACTCTCGGTGGTCTCGGCCGGCGTGTCGCTCTTCTCCAGCCTCATACCGAGTATCCGAGTGCCGCCTGTTGACTCCGAAACCGCCGCCTCGGTCTGTCTGCCCGCAAAAACACAAGAAAAGACGAATAAAGTTAGCGTAAACCCCCGTCCACTTGAGTCTACCGCCATGTTTGTTTCGCTCTCTGCGAACGGGGGAACTGACGTCACCTACTCGTTTCCACAACCCCAACCCCCTTATTTGCATACCCACATACCTCGAAAATGTAGCCAATCGGCGGCGGTGACGTCACTCGAAAAATCTGACCGAGCCCCCTCAGTTTTAATTTTTAAGGTCGACTGATAATGTTTGCTGTTAAGGTCGACCACGTGGAGTTTGTAAAATTTAATTCCTTTTTATTCTGACTGATTTTATACTTTTTTAAAGATTTGACTACACGGCCATAGAGAGGATTTTATTCAAATATTTTAATTTTCCTTATTTTATCTGTAAGAGCTGCTTATTCAATGATGAGCCCACAGAACATTATTATTTATTCTGCTATCTTTATAGAGCATTTTAGCTTCTGTTAGCTTATTGTTTGTGTTTACATTAAACTAGTCAGAATCAGTCTCACCGCTCTCATCCATGTTAGCTAGTAGCTGCCAAACCAGAGCATAAATGAGAGTAAATTTTGTACTTAGAATCCTCAGGTGGCCGGAAACACTGCTCCAAATAAATGCTAACCTTGCTCCTGATTGCTGGAAGGTTTACTGTAATAGGCAACACTTTTGTGACCATAATAACTTTATAGGGCAATAATATGTCAGGGGTGAGTGTTTATCAGCTTGTTGTGGTGTTCTTACCCCCCCCCCCCAAGTGGCCAAAAAAGTGATTTAGCTCCATATGACTGTAAAAATATTCACATCCTTATATCATGCCACAACTGCAATGTAAAAGTAAATATTTACTTTCAACCTACACCAATTATTGTGTGTCTCCTAATTTTTTACATGCCTTTTTATTCTGACTGATTTTATACCTTTTTAAAGATCCATTTTGGAGCTTCGACAACACGGCCATAGAGAGGATTTTATTCAACAGAATTTTCCATATTTTATCGATAAGAGCTGAACGATTTAAGGGCTGAATTCACATACAGGCAAGCACTCACAAATTTTTTTAGCGACGTTAGCAACAGTCCAGACATAATAGATTGGAATTTTAATTGCAATTAATTTTAATTAAATTAATTTCCAGGCCTGTACTGTAGGTTTATATGGGATTTTTTAAAAGATGCATTTTTACCAACCATTAACTTATTTCTACATGAAAAGAAATCAAATAAAATGATGCAGTTGCTTGTTGTTGCTTGTTGAGGTCTTCCAAATTTTAAATAAACTTGTTTTCTATGGGACAAAATACCAATTTAATTCACATTTAATAAGATTAAATTTGTCGTATAACTATTTGACATTACTTATTAATATTCAAATAAATTAAATCAAAATAAATTGAAATGCCTTACTGTCAACTGTTTTTCATCATGGTTCTTCTTCTGACATATCAGATTAGGACACATCTGAGGACCACTTGAGTTACATGTAATGGAAACGTTAGAGTACAAAAGATGCTAATAGACAACACAACACTAATAATCACAATTAATGATCCCCAACTCCCTGTTAGCATCTCAGATTTACAATGAAAGTTTACTCTGCTATTGTATAGTTCTGTTAATGAAGGATGTTTTAGGGTTAAGGTTCTGTAACAGATTACAAAAGAGTGAGGAAGGGTTTGTTTTGCAGCTCTTTCATGTGTTTTTTGTTTTTTTGCAATGCGACACCACTGTGTTGAAAATGTATGGGACCATATGAACCTACTAATGTATGTGTGTAACAGAGAGAAAGCAGAAACACACAGAAAGGCAGGCAGGGAAAGAACAAATAGTCTCCTATTGCAAGTCATTGTTTCAGCTTTTCTCTGCGACCTGTGCACTGTCTGGTAGAGAAGTTGTTACACCATTTTCCTTTGACAAAGACTGAACATTCGATGCTAGAGGACAAACTTTGGTCCCCAGGGTGGTTTTCCTTCAACTTGCCAAACTTTTAGTGAACCCACCTGTTCCATTCACAAGAGTATGTTAGTGCTAAAAGGAAAGATACTTGCTTGAGAAGCACAGAACCCCTGTATTATTTTGAGAAAATACAGCTAAGAACTTTAAATTAAAAAGGTTGAAAGATCAGAGAGAGTGAATCATAGGGATGAAATTGCAGTGATTTTATTCTGCATGCCCCCTTTTCCTTTTGAAACGATGGTGTATGTAAATGTCTTTACCGAGGATAGAGCTCCATCTTGTGCTCAAATCACACACAGTGCAGCCTGATGGGCTGCAGTGAAAACTGAATGGTATCCAAATAAATAATAAAAAATCAACAATCAAAGTATTAATGAGGCTTAAAATCGTGCTAAATATGGTGGATGCAGAGCCAATAATGTAATGTATTGAATGTAATGACAATTACATTTATTTACTGGAAAAGCAGATTTGTGGGATGTTAAAGCAAGGATGTCAGTTTAATTTCAACTTTGAAAAAGAAGAAACATCACATGGAGCTACTCAGCTGAGGATGGTGTGTCCCAATGAATATTATTAATGTGTGCAATACACTGCATAGAATTACAAATAACCATAATATGACATTTTGACCTTAACTGTGTATTGAGAAAGGGGGCTGTTAGCTCTAATTTTCATTTACACTGTAGGGGTGAGATGATTGAAAAACTGAAAGATTTATAAAAGTACAAAATTAAATAAATAAATTTGGATGTAAATGTGATGCTATAAACATTGTCAAGTGGTTAAAAGCTGCTGCTTACAAAGTCACAGGAAAACGTGGAAATTTCTTATTTCTTCGTTATTTACAGACACAACTTATCAGCTCTTAGATATGGGGTGCAGATAAAACATAAGATGGATTCTAGCAGACACCCTTCATCACATCACCCATCCCTCTGGCAAAATTTTAAAATTAAGTAAACTTAAAAATGGCAAAATACAGAATATAATCATAATTAGTACAATGAAAAAGTAGAGTGTACTATAATCCTTGTGAAAATGTAAAAATGCTTATTCAATGATGAGCCCACAGAACATTATTATTACTTCTGCTATCTTTATAGAGCATTTTAGCTTCTGTTAGCTTATTGTTTGTGTTTACATTAAACTAGTCAGAATCAGTCTCACCGCTCTCATCCATGTTAGCTAGTAGCTGCCAAACCAGAGCTTAAATGAGAGTAAATTCTGTACTTAGAATCCTCAGGTGGCCGGAAACACAGGGAGGCTGTGTAACTTTTGAACTGCTATTACTGGACCATTAGGCAAAAATTCTTACTCTAGATGTCTATCTGATATTGCTGTGGCTAGATTCAAGGAAATGATCCCATCTGCATTTAATTCAATGTTATGTCTCAAGATAACAGAGGACTCCTATATTAATTTCAGCCCCTCCCAAATTGACCATCTAGTTGATAGCGCTGCAGGCTCACTGCAAACGACACTCGATTCTATCGCTCCTCTAAAAAAGAAGATAATAAAACAAAGAAGGTTAGCTCCGTGGTATAACCCCCAAACCCGCAAATTAAAGCAAACATCACTAAAACTTGAAAGGAAATGGCGTTCCAACAACCTGGAAGTATCCCGTTTAGTCTGGCAAGATAAAAATATAGGAAGGCCCTCCGTAATGCCAGAGCAGCTTACTACTCATCATTAATAAAGGAAAATAAGAACAACACCGGGTTTCTTTTCAGCACTGTAGCCAGGCACTGAGAGCCCTGGGTGGTGAAGACACCAACCCTTCTACAAGCTGGAAGGAGCACAGACGAAGGGGTGAGAGCCCTTCATCTTCTGAAGACAATGAGCCTTCTACCACCTGGAGGCAGCATAGACAAAGGGGTGAGAACCCTTCGTCTTGTGCAAACATTGACCTTTCTACCACCTGGAAGGAACACAGACGAAGGGGTGAGAGACCTTCAATATCTGGAGACACCAACCCAACCACAAGCTGGAAGGAGCACAGACGAATGGGTGAGAGGAGAAAGAGAAACATAAGAGGGAGAAAGAAGAGAGAGAAATACAGGAAAAGGAGGAGAAAGAGAAACATAAGAAGGAGAAGAAGGAGAGAGAAAGAGAGGAGAAGCAGGAGAAGGAAAAAGAGAAAAGGGAGGAGAAAGAAATGCAGAAGAGGGAGAAAAAGGAGAGAGAAAGACAGGTAAAAGAGGACAAAGAGAAACATAAGAGGGAGAAGAAAGAGAGAGAAAGAGAGGAGAAGCAGGAGAAGGAAAGAGAAAAGGGAGGAGAAAGAAATGCAGAAGAGGGAGAAAAAGGAGAAAAAGGAGAGAGAAAGACAGGTAAAAGAGGACAAAGAGAAACATAAGAGGGAGAAAGAAGAGAGAGAAAGACAGGAAAAGGAGGAGAAAGAGAAACATAAGGGGGAGAAGAAGGAGAGAGAAAGACAGGTAAAGGAGGAGAAAGAGAAACATAAGAGGGAGAAGAAGGAGAGAGAAAGAGAGGAGAAGGAGGAAAAAGAGAAACATAAGAGGGAGAGGAAGGAGAGAGAAAGAGAGGAGAAGCAGGAGAAGGAAAAAGAGAAAAGGGAGGAGAAAGAATTGCAGAAGAGGGAAAAAAGGAGAGAGAAAGAGAGGAAAAAGGAGAAAGAAAAACAAAAGAGGGAGAAGAAGGAGAAAGAAAAACATAAGAGGGAGAAGAAGGAGAGAGAAAGACAAGAGAAGGAGGAGAAAGAAACAAAAAAGGAGAAGGCTAGAGAGTGAAGGAGAGGAGGAGGAGGAGGAGGAGGAGAGAACAAGTCAGGACAAAGAGGAGACACACAGAAGGGAGACCAGGGCTCCAAGTGGTGGCTTCCTTTCAAGACTAAACACTTGGTGGCTCAGGTCCCAGAGGGACAAATTCATCAAAACCATCAACAGAAGCTATGAGGATGAGTGGTTCATTGCACTTGATAGTAAGAAAGTCAATTTTCATACTTTCACATTAAGTTTCATAGAAGTATGTATTGTCTCGTACATTTACACGGTCAGTTTTATTTCTTTATAATGATGTCTGATAGGTCTGGTGCCTTGAGGAATATGAGTATTAATATGACTGGGCGGAGTAGATTCATTTAGGCTGACATATTCTTCATGACCCAGCCAGGTTTCAGGACAAAATAAGTCAATATGATACTCTGATATTAAATTGTTCACTAGTACAGCTTTAGATGACAGAGATCTGATGTTTAAGAGTCCACATTTAATTTGCCTATTTTGTTGGGCTATTTCAGCCTTTTTGTTTAGGTTTTTATTTATAACACCTCTTCTGTTAACTTAACAGTAATTTTTATAGATTTTATTAATTTAAGTGAATCTTAAGATCTTAAAATCAATCCTAAAACAAACAGGGAGCCAATGTAAAGAGGCTAAAACAGGTGTGATGTGATTGTACCTCTTGGTCCTGGTTAAAGGCCTAGCAGCTGAGTTCTGTACAGTCTGCAGTCGTTTCAAAGTTTTTTGATTAAGACAAGTGAACAGGCTGTTACAATAATCAAGGCGTGAGGAGATAAAAGCATGTACAACAGTTTCTGCATAACTAAGATTTAAAATAGATCGTATTTTTGCAATGTTTCTGAGGTGATAAAAACATGATTGGACAAGCTTAGTGATTTGTTGCTCAAAACATAAATTGCTATCAAACAGGACACCAAGATTTCCTGCAACAGGCTTGATATGTTGTGACAGGTAGCCAGTAGATGGAAGTATTTGTTTAGTGATATGTTGGGGCCCAATAACAAGGATTTCTGTTTTATTTGAGTTGAGCTGTAGAACATTTATCGACATCCAATTTGTTATGTCAGACAAGCAGTCCTGCAGAGATCTCAGCGTACTAAGGTCAGTGGGCTTGACACGGAGGTACAACTGTGTGTCATCTGCATAACAATGAAAAGAAATCCCATGTCTGCGGATGACATTACCCAAGGGAAGCATGTATAAGGAGAACAGTATTGGTCCCAGGTTGAACCTTGATCATCATAATTGATAGGAGAAAAGGATGACATGACGTTGTTAATGGCGACATAGACCAATCGGACAAATAAGATGAGAACCAGTTTAGTGCAGTGCCATATATGCCCACCCAGTGCCTCAGTCTGTCTAAAAGAATGCCATAATCAATTGCTGCATTTAAGTCCAGCAGCACAAGAATTGAACACATGCCTGTGTGGGCATTTATTAAAAGGTCATTAGTGACTTTGAGAAGTGCTGTCTCAGTGCTGTGGTACTAATGAAAACCAGATTTTTAAGGTACTATTATTTTCCACAGCAGCAAGAAGCTGCTTAGATACAATTTCTTTGAGAACCTTGGAAATAAAAGGCATTTTAGAGATCGGACGATAATTATCCGGGAGGGTAGGATCAAGCCCATGCTTTTTTAGGACTGGTTGAACACAAGCAGTTTTAAAGTAATCTGGGACACAACCAGTAGACAGGGAGCTGTTCAAGAGAGATAGCAAATGGGGCACAATACAATCCATAACTTCGAATAAAAACCTAGTTGGAATTATGTCAAGAGGGCTGGAGGATACTCTCATAAGAGACATGATGTCTACGAGTTCAGGCAGAGTAACAGCAGAAAAACTGCTCAAAGAATCCCTGAGCGGGTGATCCACATCTAAAAAGGCACGATGGGAGTAATACCAGATCTTATTAACTCCACCTTTCCAGCAAAGTGCAAAAGAAACTTTTCATAATCAGTATCACAATCAGCAGAGGCACAAGGAGAAGCTGGGTTAACTAACTGATCAACAAGACGGTGTAGTCCCTCATTTGTCCATGAGTGTTACTAGTTCTGAATAGAACAGAGTTGTACTGATGGGCAAAAATAAGTGCAGTGGCAGTGACAGTGCCAAAAATGGCATGTTCTTGCATATTTCACCATCCCATTATAAAGGAATAATAACCCTTTCATAGCCACAAAGTGGACATGGAGACCTGATTACTTCCATCTGCGTTCTGCATTTCCTTTTACAGCTTTGAATACTGTCATTTAACCATGGCTGTTTTCTAGTGTCACGTTTAGTTTCCCAGGAAATCTGAACCCAAACTAGCAGACTCAGAGGAGAGAGAAGGTTAGTGAATAACAAGCAGTTTTATTGAATGTTAAGGAGGTGTGGGAAAGAGTCCAGTTACTCTGGCGTGGCGTAGTGGTAATGTGGTCGAGAGAGGGGTTCCGAGAGTGAAGGAGTAGCATGGCGTGGAATAGCATACAATGGTGGATGGCGTGGTAGAGAGAGTGGTGCAGACATGCAGATAGGCACAACGGCAGACAGGCTGGCAGACGTGGTGGAGAGATGGACCTGAACAGCAAGGTAAGTACAATTCCAAAACTTGAAGATACCATGAACAAGTGCTCCTGACAGGGGGCCGGTGTGTTTACCGTGGAAGTTAACTAACGATCTAGTGAAGTCCGACGTGCAGAGCCGGGGTATATATACTGCAGAGTCTTGATGAGAATGGGAATCAGGTGTGCAGCAGGCAGCGCAGGAGATTAGGTGGGTGATGATTGCCTTGAAACCAGGTCAGGAGCGCCAAACTTAGAGCGGGATAAGACAGTACTAGCAGCCTGTAATTCACAGTTAAAAACAACGCATAGGTGATCAGATACAAACATGTCCCTGATTTCCACAGATGGAGTTTTCAGGCCCAGACTAAAGACTAGGTCTAAAGTGTGGCCACGGGAATGAATTTGGCCAGACACATGTTGTTGAAAGTTAAAAGAGTTAGTGATATTTGAAAAAATCCATAGCAAGTACATTAGAAGACTCATCATCATCAATATTAAAATCACCACAAAGAACAATTCTATCATAATTTAAAACAAGGCTGTTTAGGGGGGCGATAAATAATAGCAAAAATGACCGGGAGTAGGCCACCAAGTTTAAACATGAGCACTTCAAAGGAAGAAAAATAATTGCAAGCTATGAGGTTACATTTTAAATGCTTCCTATAAATAGTAACAAGGCCACCACCCCAAACACAATCCCTAGGGTGGCTAAAGCAGTCATAATCTGAAGGGCACAATTTAACAAGCTGACTGTGATCACCAGGACATAATGAAATCTAAATCAGTAGAAGAGATAAAATCATTTAAAATAAATGAATCATTTAAAATAAATTTTGTTAGAGAGGGATCTTACAGTGAGAAGAGCCATCTTAAAAAGTCTGTGCTGGGTTAGAACTGAAGTTGAAGCTGGCGATAGGGTTCTGGGCCGGATCTTTATTAAATGATTAATATTGCTGTGTAGGCTGTGTCTGTTTCGTTTGAGAGACCTATGCGAGATTACCTCAAGAATTTTAAAAGTAGCACTAGAAGGATCTGGGCTCCAAATATGGACAGGAATAGAAATAGCAGCACTATGATCACTCCACAAGAGGGAGTTAGTGACAGCAGAGGATGCATGGCTGTTTTTAGTTGGTAGAGAAGAAAAAGAAGAAGAGCAAAGAGAGACAGGTGATGTAAATATTCATGTTTACATTGAGCAAGAGGCAGGGTAAATTCTGGACACCAATCTATCAGACAGACAACAACTCACATTCACATGCAGCTTGCATACATGCATACCCAGCTTGTTTGAGCACAGGAACCTCTTGCTGTGAGGCGACAATACTAACCACTGGACCACTGTGCCATCCACATGCACTCATATTCCCCATAGTGTAGGCATCACAGGGAAGGTGTATTTTAAAATTTCAATTTACATGATGGAGAAATCTACTCTATGGGTGAGTCAGTCCCAGGAAGAAACCACTATCAAATGACCTTTTGATTCCACTTCAAATAACCTCAATCATTTCACCCATACCACTGGTGCAAGAGAAAGAAAGACTTAAAGATCTTAAGTTTATATAGTTATACATAATTCATTTAGAATTTTTGACATCCAATAATAGGCAGATGTAAGAAAATTACATTTTTGTTGGCAAGTTGGCAACATTCATGTCTGAGCATTTGAAAAAGATATTACACATCACAATAAACAATTTTCAACATGATGTCATTGTAAACACATGATCAGAGTATCAGTTTGGAAAAAGATCATCATATATCGAATGTGAACTTATTCAAACCCATACACCTGATTATCTTTTTCATCTTGGAGAGGTCAGTGACGTTACGTGAAGGGGCGGGGATGGAGAGTCGTAAATGTGTTTGCTGTTCGTTGAGCGCACAGGTGATCTTCGCTCTCGCTGTGGATCGGTGAGAACATGGGGAAACTTCAGGAGTTTGAGGTTACATTTGACAAAAACAAAGTGGTGTACAGTCCGGGCGAGTCTATTTCTGGAACCGTGACAATCAAATTGGGCCAGCCGCTGCAGTGTAAAGGTAAGAGTCTGCTAATACTACGGTTATTCGGCCAACATTTGCTCACCTGGTAGGAAATCGTCGCCGTCGCTAAACAAGGAAGTAAGGGATTTATCCAAGATTACATGGTGTGTAATTTAGGCTTCTCACACTATGATTTTACTGTGGAAATAGCCTATCCAATTTGAAAATGTAATATTCCTGCAGATTGATTCTGGGTTTCAATAAGAGATTTTAATGGGACCTCATCGGAAGTCTGGGTGTTTTTTCATTTATTCAATTAACTGTTCTGTTACAGTCTGTAAATTTAATTTTCCAATGTGAAGGTTTCTGTCCTGTGAAAACCATGCCTCTCCAAAACCTAAACATTTCATGGGCTAAAATAAACTTTCTCAACCCTTAAAGGGACACTTAATCCTTAAATATATATGAAATCACCAAATCACCAAATTTGGAGATACATGGGTTTCATTGGACAGTGACTCTGCACACTGTCACAAATGAGAATCTGGTGGGGAAATAATGAAACTTTTATTTATTTATTGACCTAAAATTATTCAAAATTCAATATACTGAGCGTAGAAATACTAGAATCAGCCGATAAAACATCCACCAATACTGAATGTAAACCCCTGAAAACCCCCAAATTCCAAGAAAAAAATACAGAAGACATGGCCTCAGTTTCCGCAATGGTACCTTGAGCCCTGTCTCGAGAGATATACTGTGTATTCCTTTCTGTGACATGTAACATCTTCTATATGAGTCTATTGTAGCTCTTGGTAAGGGCTATTCCTTGATGGTCTTAAGGCTCATGGTTTTCAAGTGAGATGCTCTTTGTGAATAAGAGGCATAAAGACATTGGACACAGTTTAGTTTCAAACATGTTACATGTTGGAGATCTTGGATCAGATAGTTGACAGGTGTTGACTACAGCTATTGCTGGGACAAAAGAACTTGGGTTTATCAAAGGGACTACTCATATATTGACAGTAAATCTTTTCTTACATCTAAGTAGGGCTGCAACTAATGACTATTTTCATTATATTTATTCTCTTGATTAATTGTTTGGTCTATAAAATTCAATTCAGTTACATTTTATTTATATAGCACCAATTCATAACAGAGGTTATCTCATTGCGCTTTTCCTATAGAGCAGGTCTAGACCGTACTCTTTATAATTAATTACAAAGACCCAACAAATCCCACCATGAGCAAGCATTTTGCGACAGTGGCAAGAAAAAACTTCCTTTTAACAGGCAGAAACCTTGGACCAAACCAGACTTAATGGTGGGCATTGGCGGATGGCCACTGCCATGTTAGGTTTTGAGAGAGAGAGAGAGAGAGGGAGGGGTAGGGAGGGGTTTGGGGAAGGGGAAGGGATAGGGTTAGGAGGCACAATTTTTATATAGTAGAATAGTAATTGTAGTGCTAATATTAATAAATTAGTAATAATAGGAATGACAGCTCTAGGAAGAATAATGTCAGCATCAGTAACAGAGCCAATAACAACAACTGTAGTAGCAGTTGTCGAGCAAGAACATGGGGGCAGCAGGTGGCCCACAACCACAGATCCAGACTCTGCAGCCTCGGAGGCGGAAATACCTGCTGAAAGCGACCGAAGGAGAGAGGAGAGAAACGAGAAAGCACAGAACTAAGGGAGAGAGAAGATGTTGAGTTAGTAACATGCATGTAGTAATGGGATAAAAATGCATACAGATGGAGAGGGAGAGAAGCAGAGAGGAAAGAGGCGCATCATGGGAAGTCTCCCGGCAGTCTAGGCCTATAGCAGCATAACTAAGGGATGGATCAGGACTCACCCGAGCCAGCCCTAATTATAAGCTTTATCAAAGAGGAAAGTCTTTAGCCTACTCTTAAATGTGGAGATGGTGTCTGCCTCCCAAACCCAAACTGGGACGTGATTCCACAGGAGAGGAGCTTGAACTGAAGGCTCTGGCTCCCATTCTACTTTTGGAGACTCTAGGAACCACAAGTAACCCTGCAACCTGGGAGCGCAGTGTTCTAGTCGGATAATATGGTGTTATGAGATCTTTAAGATACGATGGTGCCAGACCATTAAGAGCTTTGTAGGTGAGGAGAAGGATTTTAAATTCTATTCTAGATTTTACAGGGAGCCAGTGCAGAGAAGCTAATATTGGAGAGATATGATCTCTTTTCGTAGTTTTTGTCAGTACACATGCCGCAGCATTCTGGATCAACTAGAGAGTCTTAAGGGACTTATTCGGGCAGCAGGATAATAAGGAATTGCAGTAGTCCAGCCTAGAAGTAACAAATGCATGCACTAATTTTTTGGCATCATTTTGAGACAGGATGTGCATGATTTTTGCAATATTACGTAGGTGAAAAAAGGCAGTCCTTGAAGTTTGTTTCATGTGGGAGTTAAAGGATAAATCCTGATCAAAGATAACTCCGAGGTTCCTTACGATGCTGCTGGAGGCCAGGGCAATGCCATGTAGAGTAACTATATCTTTAGATAATTTGTCTCGGGGGTGTTTGGGACCAAGTACAATAACTTCAGTTTTGTCAGAGTTTAACATCAGAAAGTTGCAGATCATCCAGGTCTTTATGTCCTTAAGGCATGCCTGAAGTTTAGTTAACTGGTTAGTTTCATCTGGCTTGATCGATAGATATAATTGGGTATCATCTGCATAGCAATGAAAGTTTATGGAGTGCTTCCTAATAATACTGCTTAGAGGAAGCATATATAAGGTGAATAGAAGGTCCAAGCACAGAACCTTGTGGAACTCCGTGACTAACTTTGGCATGCACAGAGGACTCACCGTTAACATGTACAAACTGAGATCGATCTGATAGATAGGATTTAAACCTGCTTAGTGCGGTTCCTTTAATGCCAATTACATGTTCCAGTCTCTGTAATAGGATGTGATGGTCAATGGTGTCGAACGCAGCACTAAGATCTAACAAGACACAATCTGTTTTAAGGACTAAACTTGATTAAAAAAAAACTCAGATTCAGATAAAAACTCAGAATAAGGACCAAGAGCGCGGTACACTATAACAAATAGAATTGGCTGTCGTGTTTTCCAATTTGGGTGAGAAAGACTAAGACCAAGGCTTTCGAATTAGTTATAATTTAGTTTAGGTTTAGGGTTGGTTAATAAGCTTGAGTCGAAGATGGCTGCAACTCCACCTCCTCGGCCGGTGCCTCGAGGAATATGAGTATTAATATGACTGGGCGGAGTAGATTCATTTAGGCTAACATCATCTTCATGACCCAGCCAGGTTTCAGTTTATATTATATGAACAACTCAATTGTAAAGTTTACCCACTACTGAATCTGTGTTGAAATTTAAATACATCAAATGAAATCTACTTGAAATGACCTACATGAAATTTCAAAGACAGGAATTCAAACCACATACACTTACATACAGATGGTTTTGTAGAAGTGAAAAATTAAGATGCTATAAATTCAGTGGTATTTAAATTAAAGATACAAATCCTTACGGCCTTTCTTTTCTCCCATACTTCTCAAATATGACGATTGTTTAGTTGCAGTACTAAACTGAATGACACCCATGGGAAAATAGGTCATACTTACTACCTTTTATCAAGTAGCCTATAAACACAAACTGAATCTAAAGGAGGTCAAACTGGAGAAAGGAACTTGAAACTGGAAATGTGAGTGAATGGCACTTCCATTTCAGAGCAACATCTCACCTAAATGTTCTTCATTTGAAATTAAAGATCTTAAGAGCTATGACAAATTGCAAATGACAATGACAACACATTTGAATGAAAACCAGTGTCAGGAAAAGGGAAAGCGCATAAATTACAAATACACCCTTTTCCATATTGTTTCCATTATAATGTCAAAGTATAACTAAGATCCCAGCAAGGAAATTAGCAAGTAAATTATACCTTACCATGGGACAACAAAAGATTTACTGTTTTTTAACATGTTACTGTGCATGTGCTGGAGCCTAAATATCCATTTCTTAAATGCCCAACTTTTTAGTAAAATTTTTGCCCAAATTATGAGGTGACACTTCCCCTTGAAATCATTCTCAAGAGTTCTCTCTCTCTTTGGCTACATCCACACTACTACGTTTTCATTTTAAAAACGATCTCCGTCCAGATGAGCGTTTCAGCTCCATTTCAGAAGTAATCTCCGTCCATACTAAGTTGCCTGAAAATGCATATCATATGATCATTCACGTACACTGGGCATGCGTGTGCCGGTGTAAACAGGACCAGGACAAAAATAATTAGGCAGGGAAAGGTGACTGCTCCTCACAAAATCCTCCTGGATAATGCTGTTTTTATTAAAACATTGTAAATAGCATTTTGTTTGTTTCTTTTCCATCATAAGTATTTTGTATTTTTATAAATATAGACAATAAAACATCCATTCCGTCAATGTACAAACTCAAATACTCCACAATATCACAACGCATACTCCGACTTCACGTTAGCCAATGATGCTTATAGCCTACATAGCGTTACACATGTACTCTTTTAGGTGGGCTATTCTTTAAACTGCATTTGAATTGTATTTGCTTTACTGCAGAAGGCTGATGCTAAATAACACGTGCAAAATGGCACACGAACAGCAGGCTAAGCTAAACTACTAGCAAACGTTTAAACATTGATGCATCAAAACAAATCCATTATAGACAACAACGTCCATGAAACAGTACTTGTAGTCACAACCTTGTACATTCAAAGAATGTTTCCCGTTTCTGTTGATGTAGTCTGTGGATTAGCATTGTGGCATAACTTTACCATGTGTTTGTTAGAAGTTGACAACAAGATCCTTCACTTTGGGCTCTGTACTCGGTGTTTAGATATAGTCTGGACCCATGACTTGTCAGATGATGACTGAAACGACTTGTCAGGATAGTCCATGGGATAGTACAAACGCATTAACATTATTGGTTTTCCAGAATCTTCTCTCGTCACTCAGGTAATACAACATGCAGGATACCTTTTGTAAATACAAAAAGGGTTGCGTGATAGGGGCATGACGAATCAGGGAAGGACACTTTGTTACTGATGAGACCCAATCAAGAAGCAAACGCGGGTGTCTGTGTCATCATTTCCAAAAGCTTCCGTTTTTGCACATCCAGACTAAAATGCAACCCCAGAGATCTCAAACGAAAACGGGGCCAGCTGCGTTTTCAAACTTATCCGTTTTAGGGGCTCGAAAACACCGGAGTAGTGTGGATACTAGGTGTAAACGTAGCAAAACGTACGTGTTTTAAAATGAAAATGTAGTAGTGTGGATGTAGCCTTTTGTGTCTGTCCACTTGCTGAGAGCAGCTTTTATATGTTTGGGAGTTGCTGTTTGAATTCTTGTGGGGCCTCCAGTCTGTTTACATTCCTCTTCAAGTAGAGCTGGTCAGACTGTCAGCTTCACAGTGCCACCTCCCAGGAAACAAACTCTCTCACTCTGCAACAGTTTGAATCACTCGGATAAGACAGATATGATGAGGGTACTAAAGGACAGTTTCAGAGGTGTAGAATAGAAAAAATTAAAAAAAACTATTCTCTTGCTTTTATAGTGTGTTTTTATACTGAAAATAGTTGCATTTTATTAAATATATACTATATGGCCAAATGCATGTGGATATACACTGTTGTTGGTCTGGGACAGTTTTTCCTGGTTTAGGTCCATGATTTCCGATGAAGACAAATCTTCATGCTACAACATAGAATGATATTTTAGACAACAGTGTGCTTCCAACTTTGTAGCAACAGTTTGTTTGTCCCTTTCCTGTTTCAACATGACAATGTCCCCGTGCACAAAGCCAGCTCCATAAAGAAATGGTTTTCAGCTTGGTGTGAAAGAAATTGACTGGCCTGCACAGAGCCCTGATGTCAATCCCATCGAATACTTGACACTGATTGTGAACCAGACTTTATCACCCAACATCAGTGTTGGACCTCACCTCACTAATGCTCTTGTGGCTGAATGGGAGCAAATCCCTGCAACCAGGTAATAAAATATATATATATTTCCAAGCTGCACACACAAAATAGAGTACTGTTATCTATTAAAATCAACAAATTACTGCTGATTGTCTAGAAAATGTGCTGAGTGGGTATGTTCTGTGTAAGTATGTATTTAATTAAAATACAGTTACGTTGCCAAGCTGACACTAAAGTTAGTCTTAAATTTTTATTGACCCAAGTAAGCTTACCAAGAACACAAACTATTTTAAGTATTATATGCTTTTGTGTAGGTGTAGGAAAGGCATGGTGAAAAGGGTGTTGAAGTGAATAATTATAATCCATATTTCAAAGTGAATTTAATTACTGGGGTCAATAAAGTGACTGTAAAAAAATTAATTCAGGAAAGCGACTGGAAATGATGAAATCTAATGGAATGTTGGGCACGTGTATGTGCATGACGCAAGCTATTATCAATAAAAATCATCATTAACGGTCTTAACATTTAACATTTACTGATCATCTTGCCGATATGGCAGTATTGTAAATTTGACTTTTTTTCCGCATTGTATGCACTGATGATGATTCACCCACAACAGTTTGATGTTCATCCAAAAGTTGGAAATGTTCCAGCAGCAGATCACCTGATATTTAATGTTAGAAAAAAGAATAGAACTCTTACTGCCACACCTTGTCTGCTGGGTTAGGCTTTAATTGTTCCTACTTCACTACTGCCAACGACCAATTTGAACATGGAAGGTATGTTAAGAACAAGCTCATCTGGATAACTTAGAATGTTTAGTAGAGTTCACTACTTTCTTCAGTCACAGAACTTTTCTAGGTTTCATATTACTTTTTTTAATTATTATTTTATATTTATATAGCGCCAATTCATAACAGAAGTTATCTCATTGCACTTTTCCTATAGAGCAGGTCTAGACTGTTTATAATATTATAAACATATCTTGGTGGGTGAGAGTGGGCATCTCAACTCGTCCTTCACTTTCTCTGGACTTTAGTGTAACACACACTTTTTTGGTTCTGCCCAGAGAGGAAATTACATTAAAGACTCTATAATGCCTAATGACATTATTTGCTTATGAGAAGTGTTTCATGCTGCAGCTGCTTAGAAATGTCTCTGTGGCTAAAACCTCCAATCTCTGTATTCTTATCTGCAGCCATCAAAGTGAACTGCAATGGTTTCTGTGGCATCACCAATAAGGAAAATGACACGGCATGGATGGTGGAGGAACAGTACTTCAATAGCACCGTCTCTGTTGCAGATAAAGGTACGCTGCCGAACAACTGAAATGCTATCTACAAAACTGATCCAAAGAGTTTGATCTATCCTGCAGTTAGTATCAGATAGGTGCGGTTTACCACATCAGGGCAGTTCACATAGAGCCAAGGGTCCATTCACGGATTAGAGAGCTAAATTCTTCTTTGTGAGTTGGTTTACCACAGGAAATGTCACAATACACAAGGTGAAAACATTTGCCACACACACTCAAAGTTTAGACAAATTTTGTAACAATGAAAAAATACTTTTTTTATCTTTTACATTGTGGAAAATAAAACTAGTGTGGTAAAAATAATTGAAGTGTAAAGACTTTTATAGTAAAGGTTCTCATTTTCCACTGTGGCTACTGCATGCAGCCCCAAGGCATATCTGCCTGGTTGGAAACAGCAGGGCCATTGTAACTGTTTCCACTGACGGATGTTATCTGTGCTCTCTGTCCCATACAGGAACCCTGAAACAGGGAGATCACACTTTTCCCTTCAAGTTTCTCATACCAGGTAGGAGCGTGGAGTGATGGGATGAACACTTGTTGCTGCACATTCTTTCATATGCAGACATGCCCTGGCATTTTTATATTTACCCTAATGGTTATATTCATGGTTCAACAACAGTGAGGATGGGACTCTTGTTCCATCATTCACTGGGGCTTACTGTATGAGTGTTGTGTGAAACATTGCACTGACTTCCAGTATTTGTTTGAACCAGCCCAACTTATTGTATCAAGGTAGTGCTTCGAATTTCACAATCTTAGATTAAAATTTAAATTGCTACACTTTAAAGCTGCTCTAATCAGTATTTTTATATTGACAATGGATCCAATGACCATGTTTAATGTAAAAGGAGTCGCTCATGTTAACGAATCCACAGAGAATTATCAGTTCCCCTCAGCTCTACGGAACTTTTTAGCTTCTTATAGCACATTGTTTTGGTTTTAGCAGCCACAATTTTCTTTCACTCTCACTGCTCTCATTGGCAGCAGCAGGCAGCTGTTGTTAGTGAAAAAGCTCTGCTAAACCCACTGTACACTAGCTGCCCAGCACCAAACAGCAGACAAACAGACTAACAAAGTTAGAGACTAGCTGGTGAACATAGTGGAGCTAATGTATGTAATTTGTGTGTATTGCGCTGCTTAGTGTGTGTCACATTACCTGTAATGTCACCCACTAAGAGAAAATCACTACAACACTATGACAAAGGTTAAATTCAAGAAGAAACGCGCTACTAGCGTTAGGTTGAAAGTTGTTGGAAAAGTAGCATTTGCAATGGTTTATGGGATGCGTAGTTTTTTCACTCTTAAAATAATGATGTACACAGTCTTGTACCTTTGCCTTTTTTAGGATAAAATACCAAATAAACAATTCAATTACATTTTATTTATATAGCGCCAGTTCATAACAGAAGTTATCTCATTGCACTTTTCCTATAGAGTAATTCTAGACCGTACTCTTTATATTATTATTTACAGAGACACAACAAATCCCACCATGAGCAAGCACTTGGCGACAGTGGCAAGGAAAAATGTCCTTTAAGAGGCAGAAACCTTGAGCAGAACCAGACTTGAGAGAGAATGTGCGACAGTGGCAAATAAACAAATAAAAAGTTAATAAGAAATACATAAAAAGAAAAGAAAACAATAAACATAATAAAAGAACAGCAGCACAATAGAAAATTAAATCAAGGTGTCAAGTTCAACTAGAATTGAATGCCAACAAGAAGAGGTGGGTCTTTAGCAGTGGCTTAAAAGTTCTATGGTCTGGGCAGCCCTTATATGAAAAGGTTAAGGGCAGCCACCGCAAAGGCTCGGCCTCTATTTTTGTGCCTGGATCTCATGAATGCCATTATTATCTAAAAATGTTATCAGTGATTAAAAACAACTTTCTCCAAAATTTTAGATAGCAAAGGTAGCGTAGAAAATGACATGAAGTTAGAGAGAACAGAAGCATCCAGATTTGGCTTTTTAATAAGAGGCTGCACTACAGCATGTTTAAAATCAGCTGTAACACAACCTGAAATAAGACGGGTATTTATCAGAATAACGATACTAGACCCAACTGTACTAAAAACATCTTTTAGTAGATGAGAGGGAATACTGTCTGAGGGACATTTGTAGGCTACATATTATTATAAGTACCACTGATAGTAAGGAAAGTGATAGAGGCTCAAACTGATCAAAAACAGCTGGGCACAGAGGATGAACAGAAGGGTATAAGGCAAAGGAAGTGGGTGAAGACCTAATAGCAGAAATCTTTCCAATAAAAAATTTAAGAGAGTTTTCAGAGTGTAGGGGTTGGTACAGTACGAGCTGAGTCACAGAGATTTATAAGAGAATTAAAAGTATTGAAAAGAGCCTTAGGCCTATGACTTACTAGAGTCAAGGTTAGATATAAATTGTGTTTTTGCAGTTTTAACAGCTCTCTGGTAATTTGCTAAGCAGTCCCTTAAGATTCCTAAGGAGACCTAGAGCTTATCCGTCTTCCACTTCCTCTCAGCTCATCTACATCTGCGTCTGAGAGAGCGGGTAGTATCATTCAGCCACGGCTCTGAAATTGGCTTTAAACGTTTAGTCCTGAATGGAGCAACAGAGTCCAAGATAGCAGTGCAAGTAGAGTTAAAGAGGGTAGTAAGCTCCTCCAAAGGATAGTTTAACTCGAATAGCTGCAGCTCAAAGCTGGAGTAAATGTCAGATGGAGTCTGCCGGCATTGGAAGGTGGATTTGAATACAGACGCAGCCCTCACCCCTTGCTGGTGGTCCAAGGGGAGCTGATAAATGCACACACAGGAGGAAGAAGTTCAGAGAAAGGTATAAACTCACCGGCATGAAGCCAGGTTTCCGTCAGAAACATAAAATCCAACTCGCCAGAGGTGAAGAAGTAATTAGTCTTGTTTGCTAGCGACCTAGCATTAATCAGAGCCATACGAAGAATAAGCTCCTCTCTGGCCGATGATGATGCACGACCCAGTGGGTGTAGGTTCCCATGGTCCACGGCACTTCTGAGGACCCACATCCGCCAGGGTTGAGGAGGCTCCGTCGGCAGGTCAGGAACAGCAGTCGGACCAGGAACAACAGGCTGGATCCACCGACCTCTAAAATCCAGTGAGCGCCGCACAGCAGGAAGATGATAACATCCACTGCAAGAGAAGCGAGGATCAGTCCCACAGGAGGACGTCAGAGAAGCCTTAAGTCTTATCAGTATATCCCCGCTTTCCCCATCTTCTAAGACATTTCTTATGGGAAAAGGCACAGGGTAAGCAATGCAAGCCTGTAGGTATGTCAGATAAGAAGGGAGGAAGACTTGTAGTTTGGTCTCCGAAGTCGCGCTTTGACAACAATTCTTCAGAAGCTCAAATGTTGAAGTGCTTGGTGATCATAAACAAGTAAAGCAGAGACATCTCGATGACATACACAGAAAAACAAAGCAGCACCAAACAATACTCAGAGCAGACAAGGCAGAAGATTTGCTACATACAGTGGCGGCATCTTACACATGATGATTCATCTGGTAGTTGGTTGGCCTGGTTCCAGGCTTAAAGCTCTTTATATACGTGCCGCCGCATTCTGGATTAACTGGAGAGTCTTAAGGGACTTAAGGAGAGGCCTACCTAGAAAGGCCAAAGCCTTCACTAAGAGGATTTGACTGAGAAACAAAGAACAGACAATAGGAAGACGCCAACCCGACAAAGCCGTTAATTCGCACCTGAATGTGAAATTGAGACGAGATCTCGTTTGAACCCAACACAAGATCTTAGTTGAATCAAAACTTTGGATTCCTATTGGACAAGACGCACATGAAATATCGCCGCACAGCTTTGAGGACACCAACTCTATAAAGCCTGGCACGCCACACTGCCCGTTGCCATTCCACAGTAACCCGTTTACAAAGAGACGCATCACATCTCTCTCCACGGTAACTGTCATTTCCACAAGAAGGCGCTTTTCACGTGAACTTTAATTTCCCTTGGAAGAGACTTAACTTGCTGGACGAGAAACAGACACTTTTTGAATCCTGATCGTTTACTCCCCATAACGATCCCGTACCTGCAGAAGGAAGAGACACAGACTGACCATTCCCTTCACAGAGAGAAAGATCGCCGCTGCTCTACCTACCAACGTCGACCGCTGTTTTCCTTTGCTGCCCTGAAAGGAACAGTTTCGCCATTGGACGGCTGTGTCAGCGTCTGAGCCTGAGAGAAATTCTGCCGGACAACTCCAAAATAAACTGACGCATCAGTCACTAGCCAAGAGCGATTTCAAGTAAGAGGCTTGTGTCTGGGCAGAGAGATTTTATAACTGTGTGTTATTTCATCTACGTTTCATTGTTATGAATTGTGCTTTGCTTTTTGGAAAGTGACGGACTGCTGCATTTGAATTGCTGTGTGTTTTTCTTTGTGTTAGCACGTTCCATTTTGTAACAATACCACGCTGTTGGGCCGTTTGAACTGTGTTAGCATTAGCCACTGTGGGAGACTTTGCCACAGTATTTGAGATTCCTTGTGCCTTACTATGTGTGCTTTCCTCTCCTCTCTCCACTAACCCACACACCTTTTACACATATATTCACACGCTTACACACATCTCAAACGGCCCAGATAACGTGGTAGCTTAGCCAGCTAAGCTGCCCATCATCTTGAGGACAAATAGAGCTCGTCCTCCCATTTTAGCTCTGTCCCTTTGTTTGAGATTTGTGGGTCTGCCTGCCATTTGGCTTGCATGCATGATGACCACCCACATGGCTGCCACCTTCCTTGCACCCCCCTCTCTATTGTCCCCCACACACACACACACACACACACATCTTATATGCTTGCTGATTGTTGTATGCTTATTGTGTTTAGACTAGACGATAGTGGTTGTTGGTTGAAGTTATTGATTGTTAATCAGTGCTAAGGTTAAATAAACGCTGTTGTATCTTTTAAAAAGCAGTTGCCTGTGGTTATTGTGTGTACATGTTGTGATAATAGCTGGTTGCGACAGTCAGTGCTCGGATCTCACTGTTCACTGTCCCCCCTTTTAATGTAAAATAGTACCTTAAATATCAACATTTTTAGGTGGACAGCCACCTTTTGAGACTGTTTTTCATGTTTGGTTATTGGTCCCTGATCCCAGGGTGGTGTCCCGTAATTATTAATCTATATTAATAATTTTGATATTACTTTTATTAATATTCATAAATATCTTTGATATTTCTGCTAATAACCAAACCTGCCCTACCTGAATCCCAACATGGATAATAAGGAATTGCAATAATCCTACCTAGAAATAACAAATGCATGGACTAGTTTTTTTGCATCATTTTCAGACAGGATGTGCCTGGTTTTTGCAATGTTGCGTAGGTGAAAGAAGGCAGTCCTTGAAGTTTGTTTCATGTGGGAGTTAAAGGATAAATCCTGATCAAAGATAACTCCGAGGTTCCTTACGGTGCTGCTGGAGGCCAGGGCAATGCCATCTAGTGTAACTATATCTTTTTAGATAATGAGTTTCGGAGGTGTTTGGGGCCAAGTACAAAACTTAAGTTTTGGGTTAACATCAGAAAACTGCAGATTATCCAGGTTTTTATGTCCTTAAGGCATGCTTGATGTTTAGCTAACTGATTAGTTTAATCTGGATTGATCGATAGATATAATTGGGTATCATCCACATAACAATGAAAGTTTATGGAGTGTTTCCTAATAATATTGCCTAAAGCAAGCATATATAAGGGGAATAGAGCTGGTCCAAGCCCAGAACCATGCATAACTCCGTGACTAACTTTGGCGTGCGTGGAGGATTCATTGTTAACATTTACAAACTGATATTGATCTGATAAATAGGATTTAAACCAGCTTAATGCGGTTCCTTTAATGCCATTTAAATGTTTCAGTATCTGTAATAGGATGTGATGGTCAATGGTGTCGAATGCAGCACTGAGATCTAACAAGACAAGTACAGAGACAAGTCCATTGTCTGATGCAATTAGTAGGTAATTTGTCATTTTCACTAATGCTGTCTCTGTGCTGTGATGCATTCTAAATCCTGACTGAAAATCCTCAAACTATTGTTATGTAGAAAGTCACACAACTGACTGGCGACTGCTTTCTCAAGGATCTTAGAGAAAAAGGGAAGGTTAGATAGGACTGTTGTACATAGCCTGTTAATAAAGACACATTGATCATATCTAGTAAGGAAGTGCTAACTAAGGGTAAAACGTCTTTAAGCAGCCTAGTTGGGATGGGGTCTAAGAGACAGGTTGATGGCTTAGATTAATTAATCGTGGAAGTTAGCTGGAGAAGGTCGATGGGAGAAAAGCAGTTTAAATATATATCAGGTTTTACAGCTGTTTCATGAAGTTGTTACTAATGAGGGCTATAGGAACACATGGCTCAATAGAGCTGTGACTCTCTGTCAGCCTGGCTACAGTGCTGAAAAGAAACCTGGGATTGTTCTTATTTTCCTCTAATAATGATGAGTAGTAGACTGCTCTGGCATTACGGAGGGCTTTCCTATATGTTTTAAGACTATCTTGCCAGACTAAATGAAATTCTTCCAGATTGGTGGAAGCAAGCAACACTATGTTCTTCGAATCTTTATTTTTATTATTCTTATTAGTGTGAGAGCTGGAAGCTCTTTTGTTCTCTTCGCCCTTCATTATTAGTGTGAGAGCTCTTAATTGTTATTATTGGGAACCTATGTTCTTCTATAAAAATATTCTTTATTATTCTTCCGTCATGCTTTTTTCTATTCACAACTCCTTCCACATTTTTCAGCATAATGAAAATGAATGGATGGAATTTTCAGAATATCCACATTTATCCACTTTTTCAAATCCCATTAAAACCTTTCAAAATATTCAACTTTGTTTGAAGCAAAGTTTTGATGAATTGTTTAGAGTTAGTGCTCCCAAGTGACAAAAAGTCAAACAACTGCCATATTAAATGCCATGTTAAATGAGTCAACATTTCTGGAGGAAATCAGAGTGCCAGTTTTTAAATTCGCTGTAACGGACACATTTTCAACTTTATCCATTCAAATTACATATGTAGACGTTCAGAAAAACCTAAGGATGCTGTTGGTGTGGTCATTTCAACGAGATTTCAATGAGGGTGTCTTGTTCGAGTGGTCCTTTTGACAGGGATTTCTCTGTCTGTCTCTGACTGAGCACAGTCAGTTACACACACACACACACACACACCTGAGGTTGATTGGCTGATTACACATCAAAGCAGTTTGTTCCTCTGTTCTGATTGATGAATATGTGCTCAGCTATTTTTGGCATTTGATACCTCTGTCCTTATATTGAGCTGTTTCAGTCTTCTTTAAAGGGAACTTTTACAGGGCTCTTTCTGTCTCTGAGCACTTTAAGGCTACATAGATACAGTTACACAGTTAACTGATTAAACCTCCATCAGTTTGTTGCTCTGTTCTGATTTTCACAGTTTTCACTCTTCAAACATAATTTATACAAACTGTAGGAAAACTTGTGCTGGTCGCAGACATGTAACTATGGAATCAAACAGACTCACACAGTTTGCAGCTTCAAAGTGACAGCAATTCCAGCCAACTGCCATATAGACTTCCATATTGAGACCAGAATTTTCAAGAGGAAGGAAGAAATAGGGAGATTTCTAACCTGCTCTCAATCCCACGTAAACACACACAAACACAAGTCTGAAGTCCATTCACTTCCACACACACCTCTGTCTGTCTCTCTTGGTCTATATTTCTCTCAGTCTGTCTCTCACACTTGTCTGTCTGTTTGTCTCTTTCTTTAAAATGTTCAGCTCTTAAACAACATTTATGGTATGATTCAGCTATTTTCTACCTATCTTTTCATTCATACTTTTTGAACAAAACTCCACTAAAACCTTACACTATTCCACATCTTTCATACATTATTTGTATTATACAGCATGTATCATTCAACAGCCAGTATTCACACCCTTTATTATTATTATTAGTGTGAGAGCTGGCACAGCTCTTTTTCATTATTCTTATTTTGCCATTTGGCATCTACTTCGTTTCAATGCCAAATCGTACATATTCTTGAGATTTATGCTATTAATTTTCTTTATTCTAACATGTTTCAGGGACTTTATATAAGTATTAAAATAAATAATGGGAAGTCTATGGGAGCAATGTTTGAAAGCTAAAATCTCAACAACTACAGTGCTAAAGTATTCATACTTTATGGCCAGCTGCCCCATGTGGAAATGCTTAACATATTAAAACACGGTACCTATAGCGCCACCACGTGGTTATTTATTACGTGTTTTTATGTTTTTTGCTAATAAAAAATCATCACCCGTACATCCTACTGAGCTGAAACTTTTTCAGCACATCCACTGAATTGTGACAAAAGTTTGCCTCACTGCAACGTATGGTAAATTCAGAAGTCCATCACTCTATATTTTTCAAAATATGCAAAATCTATTTACATCTATCTCCACAAGTCTTCATAGTCAGACATTCTCTAGATGGTAGACATCAAGTGTTTCAAATGGTGTTCAGATCAGTCTAACGGTGAGTCAGCAGTGATATAGAACATCATCTTTTGATTTGTACTGTATGCACAACATTTTCTTTTTTGCTAAGTGTTGGACCAAAATATTCTACAAAACACCTGAAACCAGTAGATGTTTTTTTTTTCTTCAAAATTTTCTCACCAACATTTTGACTGTTGTAAGCGTTTTAAGTTCTGGTTAAAAATGGAAGGTGGACTGCAAATTCCACCCACTATTCAGGCACATACAGTGGTGTGAAAAAGTGTTTGCCCCCTTAACCTAATATCTGGTTGGGCCACCCTTAGACGAGACGATACTGACGAGACAAAAGTTGAACTTTTTGGAAGGTGTGTGTCCCATTACATCTGGCGTAAAAGTCACACGGCATTTCAGAAAAAGAACATCATACAAACAGTAAAATATGGTGGTGGTAGTGTGATGGTCTGAGGCTGTTTTGCTGCTTCAGGACCTGGAAGACTTGCTGTGATAAATGGAACCATGAATTCTGCTGTCTACCAACAACTCCTGAAGGAGAATGTCCGGCCATCTGTTCGTGACCTCAAGCTGAAGCGAACTTGGGTTCTGCAGCAGGACAATGATCCAAAACACACCAGCAAGTCCACCTCTGAATGGCTGAAGAAGAACAAAATGAAGACTTTGGAGTGGCCTAGTCAAAGTCCTGACCTGAATCCTATTGTGGCATGACCTTAAAAAGGCAGTTCATGCTCGAAAACCCTCCAATGTGGCTGAATTACAACAATTCTGCAAAGATGAGTGGGCCAAAATTCCTCCACAGCGTTGTAAAAGACTCATTGCAAGTTATCGCAAACGCTTGATTGCAGTTGTTGCTGCTAAGGGTGGCCCAACCAGTTATTAGGTTTAGGGGGCAATCACTTTTTCACACAGGGCCATGTAGGTTTGGATTTTGTTTTCCCTTAATAATAACAACCTTCATTTAAAAACTGCATTTTGTGTTTACTTGTGTTATCTTTGACTAATATTTAAATTTGTTTGATGATCTGAAACATTTAAGTGTGACAAACATGCAAAAAAATAAGAAATCAGGAAGGGGGCAAACACTTTTTTTCACACCACTGTACCTACATTCTTTACTAGCCTTCATATGCTTTTGTGTCGGGTCCACTCTGTGGACTGGATGCGTAGACTAGATGCTTTCTGCTGAGATGCTGAAGCATAGACGTCATGCTTTTGTGGTAGGCTAGTTCAGTTTTACAATAGACAGAGTTTTGTGGACACATTCTGTTGCTTTCTCTGGCTTGTCTCTTCTCTACGCCCCTCGCTATTTTCTCTCTCTTCCTCCTCTTTGTAATCTGCGCTGTCAAATCACACCAAAGACGCTCTGAACGGCTCTGATTACACACATTGTAAGTGCGTTGTGCAACAGTAATAATCATCCGTGCGAAACACAGTGCGCTGTATGTAGTTATATGGATTAAACGAAATTGATGACTTTTAGTAATAGAGTTACTCGAGGAATTGTTTCAGCCCTAGCTATGATATAACATGGTCAAATTGTCTGCCATAAACTGTGCAATAACACTGTTACAACAACATATTAGTCTATTTGCTATTGTGTTATAAAACTAATACATATTGGATTTCTTTCCCACAGACTCTGCTCCGACATCTTTTGAAGGCAACTATGGCAGGATCATTTACAGAGTGAGGGCTTTTATTGACACACCTCGATTTGCCAAGGACTACAATACAGAGAAAGCTTTCTACCTGCTAAGCCTTCTAAACCTGAATGAAGTGCCAGACATATGGGTGAGACATGATTAGATGTGTGTATATGATCAATCCTTGACTGGTTAAACCAAAACATGAGGCTGATGTTGATCTTCAGAGTTCAAAAACATACCCACCAATATTGTTTCTTGTTCATTTAATCCCTACATAAACAGACATGTAAAATTGACAATTTGTGGTTTTATGGGTAGTTTTGTGTTGGAACTATTTCTTGACAAACAACAGTTTATCCATCTGCCCAGAACTTCTGTTCAGTATCTCTATCTATAGTGCGGGTTGTCGGATATGTTCGGTGAGTACAGATTTTGGTTTTGATCTGTGTACTGGCATAATGGTACCAAGCCTGGCAACCTCCAGAGGTGGGGCAAAGTCATTGTTTTGCAAATCCCAAGTGTCAAGTCTTGGCTACGAAGTCCCGATTCAACTCCCAAGTCAAGACCAACACATCCCAAGTCAGGTCAAGACCAGCAAGTCCCAGGTCAAGTCCCATTTCTAATAAACCCAAAATTGTAATTGAGATCTATACTGTTTGCTGGCAGAGAGGGCAGAAGCACTATTTTATGTCAGGTTTTTAAAGGTTATGGAATAGGAAAAATCTGGAATAAGTTTTTTTTTGTGTGACTGTGGAGCATTATCATTTTATATACTGCGAGCACTAATTCTCAGCACTGATATAACATGGTCAAATTGTCTGCCATATTTCCGTTGCACAAGCATCAAACCTCTTAGTGAGCAGCGACCAAGGTTTTAAAGGTCCAGTGTGTAACATTTATTGGTATTGGTAGAAATGGAATATAATATTTATAAGTATGTTTTCATTAGTGTATTATCACCTGAAAATAAGAATTGTTATGTGTTCATTACCTTAGAATAAGCCGTTTTTATCTACAGAGGGAGTGGGTCCCCTTCCACGGAGGTGCCATGTTACACCGACATGTTTCAGTAGCCCAAAACAGACAAACCAAACACTGGCTCTAGATAGGGCTGTTTGGCATTTTTCATGAGTTTCACGGCCACCATAGTTTCTCCTACATGCTTGGAATGGGAGGGTGAGGCGAGCAGTGTTCAAATGGTTGCAATCTGCAATTTCACCTCTAGCTGCTACTAAATCCTACACACTGGACCTTTAACATCCAGTCTAAAAGATGGAGGAAAACGGAAACTGCAATAACCCTGTTTTAACCATCTATTAGTTAGGGTTCGAACCGCGAAGCGGTAGAACGCTATTGAGTTTGTGTCATTTGTTTATTATTATTATTATTATTATTAGGGTTCAAACCGCAAAGCAGTAGAACCCTATAGTCGGTTTATTTTCTTTTTTTTAAACTTTTTTTTTTATTGGGTTTTGCAGGATTATACAACATTTGTATCAAAGACAGATACAGTTGCCTTTTTAAATGTTCCATCATAGAACAGAGACATGTATTTATAAGTGGGCACCAAACCCCCCTAGAACCAGAACAATAACACACACGCACATACCAGCAGGGAAACAAGCAAACTGGAAAACAACGAAAACACACAATGATGAGGATGTTTAACAGCACATTAATGTTGTACCTCTATTCATTAAAACAAAAGAAAACATTGCCAAACCTTACCCCTCCGCAATTAATTAATTACGACAGAATATCTGAAAATGTAGTATTCTTGATGTACTTAAGAAAGGGGCCCCAAACCTTGACAAATGTATGGGACCTTCCTTGGAGAGCCTTATTTTCTCCATCTTAAGAAAGTATAGCATGTCCCAAATACAATGTGTATGAGACGGAGGTGCAGGAGATTTCCACTTCTTTAGGATCGGTCTCCTAGCCAGTAAAGTGGTGAAGGCGATTACATTCTTTTGGGATATAGAGAAAGAGGGTAAAGAAGCTGACACCCCAAAGAGAGCACTGAAAAGGTTAAGGTCAAGCTTTCGGCCCAGTATTTCAGACAAAGAATTAAAAATCATTGTCCAGAAGTTAAACAAGGATGGACAGAGCCAGAGCATGTGTATAAGGTTGGCAGGGGCCTGATGACATCTGTCACAGATTGGGGAGACATCTTTGTAAATCTTAGATAGGCGAGCTTTGGAGAAGTATATGTGGTGCACCACTTTACAATATATCAAACCATGCTTCGCACAAATAGAAGAGCTGTGTACTCTTCCCAGAATCTGCCCCCAAACCTCACGCGATATTTCCTCCACCAAATCGGTCTCCCATAATAACTTAATCGAATCAAGTGAGTGTATGCTTAAGTTATTAATCTGAGCGTAGATTTTAGAGAGAGCCCCTTTCAGAGATGGAGATGGAGTCAAAAAATATCATCAATAGGTGATTGGGAAAACTAAGGAAGGTACTGCATACAAAAACTACGGATCTGTAAGTATCTGAAAAAGTGTCCTTTTAGGAAGCGAAAAAAGGTCTGACAGGTGCTGAAAGAATGCAGAAACATTGTTAATGTATAAATCTTGAAAGGATTTAACACCTGCATTGGACTACACAAAAAATGCACCATCTACTAGGGAAGGGGGAAACACATGATTAGAAACTAAGGGGGCATTAATAGAGAATAAATGTAAACCAAAGGAACATATAAACTGAAACCAGATCTTAAGGGATGATTTTACAATTGCATTTTTTGTGTATAGAGATACAGAGGAAGTAATCGGAGTGTGCAAAAGGGCTTACAGTGATGCCCAGCCAGCAGAGTTTGCCTCGATAGATAGCCAGATAGGAGGAATATCGTAGCTCTCATATTGTAGCCAGAAATTGAAGGATCTAATATTAGCAGCCCAATAGTAAAACTGAAAGTTTGGTAGAGACTTAGTCTATGTAATTATTGTTTGCGCAGCCATGGAGTTTTCTGGTTCTAGATAAATTCTAAAAGTAAACTGTCCAATTTCCAGAAACAGGTTTGAGGGAGGAAGAGCGGGATATATGGAAAGATGTAGGAGAAGAGGAGGAGGACATATGCACTTTGATGGAGTTAATCTTTGCAGCTTTCGATAGGTTAAGCAAAGACCAATCATTACAAGTTTGTGACAGGAGAGGTGCGAAATTCTGCTTTTATAAAGGTTCTCCATCTTGTGGGGAATACTGACTCCTAGATACACAAACGCATGCCGAGCAATTTTCAACAGTAAATTAGACAATGGGTAATCTTTGGCTGCCTTGTTAGCAACAAATAGTTCACTCTTACTAAGGTTCAATTTCTATCCAGATATTTCTCCAAAGGTTTGAAGTATGTCTAGAGTGGCGGGGATAGACCAAAGAAAGGTTGGAGATAAATAAGAGTAAATCATCTGTGTACAAGGAGGCCTTTATTTCTACTCCATTCCTACATATGCCAGAGATGTTGGGGTTGGTCCTAAGTGCAACTGAGAGGCATGTATGATGAGATGGCAATAGCAAATAGCAGGGGACTCATGAAGCAGCTCTGCCTAGATCGATACAAATTAAATTGCTTTTCTTAAGAATTAAAGAAATGGAGGCTTGGGTTAGTGTCTCTGGGAGGCATCCAGAGTTAAAAGATTCACTAAACATCTCAATAAAAAAGGGGAGCCAAGTTGTGCCAAAATGTCCTGTAAAACTTTGAGGAATAAGCATCACACCCAGGACATTTCCCACTTTGTAATGAAGATGCAGCCATTTCGAGCTCTTTAGCTGAAATTGTTTTTTCTAATTCCCCAGCTATCCTCTGTCCAAGCATGGGAAGATTGATTATGTCCAAGAAACTATTAAAATCAGTAAGGGTTGAGTGTTGTTCAGATGGGTAAAGCGAAGTATAAAATTCCTTATTGTTTTCCAGGGGGTCAGTTGTTATGCCCGAGTCGGTTTTGAGCTTTGAGATTAGATGAGAAGACCAGGTCTGACATAGACGATGCTAACAACTTGCCAGCTCTATCTCCCTGTTCATAAAATCAGGACCTTGTACGAAGCAAAACCTCAGTGGTATATTGCGACATAATGACATCATATTCAGCCTGTAGGGCAATACATTCTTTGTACACTTCTGGAGTTTGACATATCGAATAAGCCAAGTCCAATTGAGAAATGCTTTCAGTGTCTCCCATAAGACCGAGGGTGAAATACCCAGGGTTTTATTAACACTCAAAAAGAAGTCTATTTGCCGAGAGACAAAGTTGACAAAGTCCTCACTCGAGAGAAGACTGGTATTAAGACGCCAGGGTAAAAGCCCACTGATACGATTCGGAAAGTGTACATTCATGGAGACTGATGCATAGTCAGAAAGAATAGGGTCATATTTGCACACTGACACCAAATTAAGTAACCTGTTGTCAACCAAAAATAAATCAATTTGTGTAAAGGGACGATGGACAAAAAAATGAATATTCTCTCTTAGAAGGGTTAAAAAAAACCATCAGGGGTCAGAAACATTAAATTCCTTCATAAAGGACTGAATAACTTGCTCATTTAGATGGGACACAGGGAACAGTTGAGGAGCGGTCAAGTCCAGTATCAAGACAATTGAAATCTCCACCTAAGACTAAGTCATTGGTATCACTATCCCAGTTGGGGGTGTAAATGTTAGCCAAAACTATATTTACATTGTGAATTTGACCAACAACAATAACAAATCTACCATGAGTGTCCGAAATAGTTTTGCTATGAAGAAAATTAACGGATTTATGCAACAGAATAGCTACCCCCCTTGATTTAGTAGAAAAAGGAGAGAAGATCTGACCTATCCAACCAGATTTAAGATGAGTTTCTTGTAAGTAAATAATTTGAGCTCCCAGGTAATGCCATTTTGGTCCAATAGCTGCTAAATTTTCAGTGGATCATCATTGGACCAAGTTAATCAAAACTTGCATGAGGCTTGTTGATATCTTACTTAGTTTTCAAGATATTGACCAATGAACTTCAAAAGGGCGTGGCTCAGCACATAAATAGACCAAAGTCAACAACCGTTCGGCCAATCACCACAAAACTTCCAGGATATGTCCACATAAGTACCTGAAACAGAATTCATGACCTAAGTCCAAGTCATGCAACTCGAGTCCACACTTCTGGCAACCTTACTGTGACGACAAGACTCCCGGAAGCTGCAGACAGTCACTGTGCCTGCCCTTCACCAAGAAATAGTTCCAGCACATAACTTCCCCTAAAACCACAATTGTGACGTTTCTAATTTTCTATTTGTGTATTTTATAAACAAAATGAGATTAGTGAGCTAATTCACTTTGGACCAGTCTTTATGCTAAGCTATGCTAACCACATCTTGACTCCAGCTCTGTATTTAACACACAGACATGAGACTGATGTTTATCTTGTCATCTAACTTGTAATATAACTAGGAAAGAAATCAAATAAGTGTGTTTGAATGTTGAACTATTCCTTTAACAAATGTGTGTATCAATGTCAGTCTTGATAAATCCATGATGTTATAACACTGCCCTTCTCCATGCAGGGAACCTGTTCATCGTCAGTCACCCAGCAGTTCACCTACATGCTAGTGAAAACAGGCACAGTGGTCCTGAAGGCCCAGACTGACAAGAAGGGTTACACACCAGGCCAGATCATCCAGGTGACGGCCAACATCCACAACCAGTCTGGGAAGACAACAGGCAACATTGCGGGCAGCCTGATGCAGGTAAACACTTTTTACAGCCCTGACCAAACCTGTGAGGAGCAAGTTAGACTTACGCACCAAAATATACTGTATCAAAGAACTACCTCCAAACCTTAGTAAACCATTAAATCTCCCATTATAGGCTACTTAAAGTCAATATTTTTACACTCATTTATAATGTATTCATTTTATGATTTAATTACTGTATTATTTTATGCTCTTTCTGATGCTGATTTTTCTATTTTAGTGGTGTGCTCAGTTTTTGTATCTTTTACCTTTGTGAAACATCAATGTTTGCTGCTGCAATTAATGACTTTTCCAGCAGTCCCATATTAAATCATCTGTTAACATTTCATGTTAACATTGTAGTTTGTTAAAAGCATAGCTCTCTCATAGCTGGATAGGTAAACCTAACAGGTAAACTTAACAGAACCAGGGTCTAGGCAAGAAAACCAAACAAGGTAGCTAAAAGCTGTGTAAATGATAAATGGACTGTACTTGTATACTTTCTAGTCTTCTGACCACACAAAGCACTTCACACACTACATTTTGTATTCACCCCATTCACACATTCATACACTGATGGTAGAACTGCTCATCAGTACAAAGAAACTAATTAATCATTCACACACACTCACACACCGAAGGCACAGTCCTCAGGAGCAATTTGGGGTTCAGTGTCTTGCCCAAGGACACTTCGACATGTGGGGAAATGTATTTCCTGCTATCGCATTTCAAAATGTCTGCTGTGAGAAAGCCTCTCCTCCATTTTGAGAGGATGACTCCCTGTATCATTCCACAACTACAAAGAACTGTATCTTGGTACTCTTTACATATGGTTAATTTTAAGTTTATTTGGAATTCAAACATTACAGGTGTACAAGATAGAACAAGTTGTTAGTGTAAGTCCTTCTTATGAAACAAATGCAAGCTACCATGAGATGTCAAGATTAAAGCTATAATAATCAGTGGTTTTATTTTACTAATGGATCAATTCACTGTGCAATGTGCAAGAAATCCAGAGAGAATTATCACCAACTCTGCAGTTCCCCTCAGCTCTACGGAGCTTTGTAGCAGCTTTCAGGTAACTGTTTTGATTTTTAGGCCCACAACTGTGCTGTTTTGGATCTTTGTTCCCAGCAGCAGGCAGCTGTTTTCAGTGAAAAGGCTCTGATAAACCTACTGTACACTGCCTACCCCGGACCAAACAGCTGACAGACACAGTCTGCGACTAGCTGGTGAACGAAGTGGAGCATTTAGCAGCTAAAGAGCCAGATATTTTTCTCAGGAGTTAATGGAGACCAAAACAGAGATACAAGTAGAGTGAATATTGGACTTGCATTAGTAAGGTGGTCAGAAACACGACTCCAAATAAATCTTAATGTTGCTCTGTGTCTGCTGGATGTGTCAATAGGCAGCTGTTTGCTAATATGTTAGCCATATTAACTTTATAAGGTAATCACCTTATATTTTGTGGCCAAAACATTAATTAATAGATTAAGTACAAATGCAGAAACACTTTCAGAAGTTAGGCTTCAGATAATGGCTGATTCCTTGTCTATTGGTAAAAGGCACTGTAATAAATCCTTGTGGTTTTTGGCTGCCTTTGTATACCCCAATCACCATGTACTGAGTCCCGTTCGTGAATCTCCATATCCACGTGTGTTTTCAGAGAGTGACCTATGAGATGAAGAGGCCCACCCATGATGTGAGGACGATAGCGGAGGTGGAGGGTGGTGTGGTGAAGGCTGGCAAGGAGCTAGAGTGGAAGGAGCAGATCATTGTTCCTCCTCTTCCACAGTCATCCCTCGCTGGCTGTGATCTTATAAAGATTGAATATTATGTCAAAGTAAGATATGCTTTGTCGTGTTTTTGATTGTTAGACAACCAGTTAGCCATTTGAAGAAAACTTGTGAGGGACGTCTATCATTATAACCCCTTTCACTCATGTACCTCTTTCTGTAAATGTGATGGAAACATGTTGGTCTCATGTCTGAATAAGCGTCAGTCACTTTAACGAAAAAGTAAACAGTGATTTGACAAGGTCGGACCTACCTCCAACATAGCACAACTGAATTGTGAACTGAATGTAATCACATAAATGTAAAGGCTGCAGCAGCAACTATATACAAGCAGATTATATATACAATATAAAAGTACAGTATTTAATTTATCACTTAATTGTCATATCTCATGTGCAAAGAAAATAAAATGACTTTAATAAATCATGAAAAACTTTGAATTGGCCAATTTGTGGTTGTTGAGGAAATGCTTGTGATGTCAAATGTCAGTTTAGTCTGTAACAAATGATAATTCTTTTCCCCATTATGTCAGGGGGTAAAAGAGGTTAAGAAATATAATCTTAAATAACATCTTACAACCACAATAATAATCGGACCAGCAGTCTCCCTTTCTATATCTTCTATCAGTCATGTCAACTGCATGGATGAACAAATATCCAGCTTTACATACATACATATATGTGAGCAAAAAGTGATTAAATGAGAGTACCAACTTAACATCTTGTTATTCAGTGCTTGTGCACTGTCGGACTTTATGAAACAGGCAGCAGAATTCTCTAATAAATGAGAAAATGTATTTAAAGATTCATTGAGAGGAGGGGGCGAATGTATTTTGCACTCACGATGGTTATTATTTATGGCTTCAATGGCAAATTAAGTTTTAAAATCCATCACTGATGCAGCCTGTCAGAAAACAGAGAACAATCTTCTTACTTCATCTCATTAAACCTCAACTCAGCACTATTCTCAGCAGTGCCTCGATCTTGGGCACCAGCTGCCAAATATCACGTGAGAACTGTTTGTCACCCAAAAAGATTTTGGATGATGAACACACAAAAAAAAATAGAAAGTGATCATTATTAATTCATGAATTTATGAGAAACTTAGTGAAACTGATCCAGGGTGAATTCTTGTAGAATGTAAAGCACTGTCCAGATTGACTGCTCTAACACACATTTTTGTTCATTATGAGTTTTGGATTCTAAAGAATACAGTAACTACTAGAAAGCAACTGAAAGAGAATCAAACACAGGATTAGGTTGTGGATATAAATTCTATATTCCTCCAAGAAATGTAACTAACATTCTCCTTTCTTCTGATTTAATCAGATCAGTCTAAAATCTCCAGACGTCATGTTGACATTACCCATCCACATCGGGAACGTCTCACTAGACAAAAAACTGTACCCTTCCAAAAAAGCAGCTCCTCCTTCCTCTGCCGCAGCTGAAGATACACCAGCCTCTGCCCCCACCCCCACAACGCCCCCTCGCCCTGCCCCAAAACTCATTCCCCGTCCGACTCCTCGTTCCAGGGTGTCCTCCCATAATTCCCCCAGCGCTCCTCCAGCTGAGTACCACCAGGGAGCAGAGGGTGGGACTCCGATGAATGATGGCTTCCCCAATAAACGCCAGTCTCAGCTGGTGTCACCCAACGCTTTCAGCTATGCTCCCGGCCTCTTTTTCTACCAGCAGCACAATGGCCCTGGTACTGTACCCAGTGGGCCTATGTCCAGTGAGTCCACAGGGCCCACAGCACTTTACCCCCCTGAGGGTGCTAGCTCAATGCCAACACCACTCATCCGGCCTCCAGACTACGGCACCTCGGCATATCCACAAGGTCAGTCGGCACATGCTTATTCTGTACCATCCAGGCTCTGGTCATGAATGTAGACTGGATAGGGATGTACATAGAGAAGAAGAATGTTGTAATTTAGGACTGATTTTAACACTTATTGATCATCTTTAAGGCACACTGTTTCTTCAATAAGCTCTACCAGACTGCAACAAACTCCAGATCTTGTGCTGCAGGGCTAACCTGCTTTGGAGCAGCTTCAGTTCAGATATTAAGATCAAAACATATAAAAAGCCTAAATACTAATTAAGTTGCTTGAAAACAGTCAACATTTCTACAAGATCCCAACATGGACCAAAGTACTGCATTTACAGTAACATGGCGAGTAATATTGATCACAGAGTGACATGTTTACAGATCAGTATAATGATATTTCTTCCCAGGCATTGTATTACAGATATACTCAGTGGCCACTTTATACATTACACTTGTACAACCTAATGCAATCCAATTCAACAGCTCTGCCATAAATTCTACCTAAAAAGCCTACAAAGCTTATAATGTTCAGTTTTTGTTGACACTGTCAGAGAAGACTTAATTACCTTGTATGTAAATGGTGTGGACAAAACACTAGACCTTTTTAAAAAGAACTTTCAATATAATGCAGTCCAGTACAACACCACCCCTACCTCAATAACGTCCAACAACCTCTATAATAAACATACAGTTGAATTAACTCTGCTCTGACAGTGTCAACACAAACTGAACATTATAACCTTTGTAAAAGTAGAATTTATTGGATTTCACTAGATTTTACAGATGTATCTTATAAAGTGACCTCTTAGTGTAATTCCAAAAAGCCTTTATATCTTAGTCCATCACTGCAGTCCCAAGAAATGTGTCGCAGCTTTGTTTTTATAGATTCTATGACGACATGATATTTAACAATCGGCTGTGGCTCAGGACATAAAGCGGGTCATCCATTAATTGCATGTTGGCGGTTTGATCCCCAGGTGTTCCTGTCAACAGGTTGAAGGGTCCTTGAGCAAGACACTGAAATATAAAATATTACAAATATTTTTAATCATTTTCTTTCTCATAGACTGTAGACTACTTAAAGGTATCCCTTAAGTAGTCTCCAGTGATTTAGTATTGCACTTCCCTAAAGTCGGGTTATTCACAAGAATGGTCAAAACCTTTTAGTCCCTAGAACAGGTCAAGCTCCAAAAACACTATTTCCTCCAAAAACACCCTCCTTCCATTCCAACAGGTTCCTTACCACCATCATCCAGATAAAAGAGGTGAAGAGTTGACAAAAATGTTGATATATGCTTGTCTGAGTCGCCTACTGTGAGCTCAAAGCAATAAGCTTAAGGGGCAGCAGTGAGTGAGTGCTTTGAGGATTTATTTTGCTTTGGGTTTCATTTCTCAGGCTACATACAGGCTGCCATACCTGATTGGTGAAGGTTGAAAAAAGGTACTGCCAGTTTAGTTTTTTGGACGAAAAAATATTCTCCTAACAAAGATGTTGGAGTCAAAGACAGGATAGTAAAGCACAGAGGTAGGTCTTTGTAGTCAAGACACACACATAACATTATCTGTCAGGCATCTATAAAGAAAACTTTTGGTAACACTTTATTTGAAGGTGGGTGCATAAGACTGACATGACACCGTCATAACCATGACATGACACCTGTCATGAACATGAAGGAGTCTTTATGAAGGTTTGTCTGTTTACATTAAGTGTCATTCGGTCAATTGTGTCACTTCTAATGCAAAGTTGACATTGTTTGAGATGTCTTTATTATGACAACTTGACATTAACCAAAAAAACTAAACCTGTCAAACATTCCATAGCAGGCCTAATTATCAAACTTAAAGAAGCAATTTAGCTTTATGTGTTAACATTACATTATACTGTCATATGTGCTTGGTTTTGACAATGACTGTCATGAGACCATTATAATTATGTATGAATAATTCCCTTGACCTCAAGTAAAGTGGAACCATTTGGACTTGTCATAAAGATGTCAGTAATGTTATAAGGCCAGATTGAGTACAGTACCAAGGTGATTTATGGAGTTCCTTGATGAACAGATAGCTTTACTTGTGGCTAAAGTAACGTTAGCTAACCTAAACACATGGTGGTGGTTGAGGTGAGTTTCCCCCCTTCACTGTGAAGCACTTTGGGTATCAAGATAAAACGCTAACGTTATATAAATGTAATCCATTATTATTATTATTATTATTATTATTATTAATATAACCACTAACTGCTACTAATTGTAACTGTTTGCTGCTGTTAGCTAGTTAGCTCGGTTAGACCTGTGCAGCCAGCAGTGCAATTAACTAACTGACTCAGCCCCGGGATCCCAGGAGGCAAACCCGGCTAGAAAACTACTTTGGTATTGTATTCCCCGTCAAACTGGCCACCGTCGGTCTGAAACTAAACTTGCGCCCCTGACTGTGACTCACTACGCGTATCACTTAGTGTATCACTTTCATGGATAATCCTTTTATTTACCACACTACTGAACATGTTGAAATGCCTAACTGTATTTATAAAGGCCAACCTCCAAACCGAGGCCAATTGCTACCAGGGTGATACCCGTCCATTAACAACTAGACCTTTTAAAGTGGAAACAAAACTAGGTCGAAACCTAGTATATGGCTGGACTGTGTATGGTCAATGTGCTAAATTAAGTTAGTGGTAGTGTCTAAAATGTGAATTCCTGGATATTAAATGTTCATCTGCAATTTTCTGTAGTGGTCCCAGTAATATTTATTCTTAAGGTGTACTGAGAATGTCACATGACATGGTTAAGCTATGTTTGAGTCAAAACAATTTATAAATGCAGTTGCAAGAAAAATATGTGCCGCTCATATCTGATGTTTGATTTGAAAGAGAACCAACAATGAAGCAAATTTGTCCATGTATCATTCGTTCACTCTATTTTTTCATTCAATCTGAAAAACAGAAAAACGGAACAGAATTTCGTTTATAAAATATTAATAACTGTTTTCCTGTTTTAATATTGAAGTGCGTAATCAAATAAACAAGAAAACCAAAACCAAAAAACAAGTCTAATTTCTGTTTTTGAGATTTTTTTCAGATTTGTGGATTTCAGACTTTTCTCCGCTATGTGCATGTGCTGAAAGTGACCGCTGCACACAGAAGCACACGCAACAAGCATTTTAATGATTTCTGAGGGGATTTGGTGTTTTGACAGATATTAACCTTCGGTTCACTAGGGTTGACAGACGACCTATAGCCTGTGTAGTAATAATAATATTAATATAGGCATTATTAGATCAGAAATATCCAGAGGTAGAGGCTACAGTAGGCCAATCATTGTAATGATAATGAGAGAACCTCAGTTTCAATGTTCAGAAAGTTACACATCACGCATTACCACATTTCTTTCTATTTTGTGTGTGTGATGTCTGTTTGTCTGTCTGTATGTGTAGTGACATTTAGTTTGTGTAATTTACATAATCCCTTGTAGTGTGGATCTGTATGTGATCATGATGCTGCCTATTTGACCCCATCCTCCACTGATGAAGGTGAGGATGACCAGTGGGGTTTTGGTGGTGATGATGGACTCTGGGCATCACAAAACAGATTCACCAAAAGTCACTATACTCCCTCACCAAGTCATGCAGTAATTATCTTACAGGTATTAAATTACTAATAAAGCTGCTTTGATGACCGTGGCCACTAGATGTCGCTGTAGGACGTGAACATGTCAAATCAACAAAAGTTATTATTAGAGTTGTTATTTTCTCCTCTTATACTATTCATAGTGCATCACAGGATAACTGTCTAAAAACATATCTAGGATCACCACTGTTGGGTTTAATGAAACAAGACAGTCTGACTAAGCTGAACTCGTTTCATGATACAGGACCCAGGCTTCAGCTACCAGGAGCAAGTGATTTGTATTTGCATAAAATCATTCATGACAAAATAGGGAATGATGTCATCAGCCCACTGTGGAGTTTGATTAAATTGTTAACTTGTATTTCAATAAACAGTTGTTTCTGAAAATGAGCATGTTTATTAAATGTAGTGACAAAAATTTGTCCCTTTGAAACCAGTTGATGACTCATGTTCAGGTATTTTATCCAGTATAATTTCAAACACTTGTTCAACTAGAAGAACCTAGAAAACAATTTGAGTTTCTGTTGAGACAAGTTATGAATTGACAGCGCAGTGAGCCGCTTTCCGTCTTGTTAAAAGTCAATGTAGGTCACCCAGCAACAACTCTCTCTCTCTCCCTGAGAGCAATTTAAATAACAAATAATAATGCAGCCAGATCATCCAAACAAGATGGTATTTCCTTAAATAGAATTAAAATTTAAGTGTTCTAAATGAATGGATGTAGTGGTCTACACAATCCACAGAAAAAAATTAAACATGAGAGTAATTCATGTTACACAGCAGTTGCACTGCAATGTGTTTCAAGGATAAAACATGAGCTGCTACTTTTGCTAAAAAAGAAAGTTGGAAAAGAGGTTATGATGAGCCCTACTAAATGGATGTCTCCTCGTAGGACTTACAACGCGCATGCATTTGCGTTTTTGTGTACCCGCCAGAAGCTTCGTCTTAAACCATCATAAAATGACATTTTATCGAGTTTTTAAGCCAAGTTTTCTATGCTACACTGTTTTCCTGGCTATTATTTTACCTATATGTTTTAACTTTGAAAACTTTTACCGTCATCGGACGAATGGATCTTAAGTGATTGTAAGCTGTCTATCAACTCGACGGGGTTTACCAGACTGCCTCCACTGCTGCTAGCTCAGCTAGGTTTGTTTTTAGCCCGGCGGCTAGGCTAGCCGGTAGCTTCTATTAAGGATTTTAAGCTTTTAGCACTTTTATGGACTTTACTGTGGATTTTAAGCTTTGAGCTCTCTCGTGGACTAACTGCAAGGCTGATGGCTGAGTGTGGATCTTGTCACCTTACCATCTCAAAGCTGAAGAAAAGTATCGCCTGTCTGGAAGCCGAGCTCAGAGAAAAAGACAAGCTCATCCTGGAGTTCTCCACCGTCGCCCAGGCAAAACACCTTGCAGTCCTCAGCTCCTCTAGCTGCGGTATCCGGAATGCGACCATCCCATCTCACTCCCCTGACTGCTCCACTCCAGAATTGGACAATGATCCCACTCTTCCGTGGCTCGCCTCCATCATCGCTGGCGCCATGAAGCCATTTCAGCTAAGCCTGAAGATCCGTGGCTCCCCATGGGTGCAAAGCCCAAAGCAATTGCCATTTCTACTCCTTGCCGAGCCCCAGTGGATTCGTCGGCGGGGGTGGTGAGAAGGCTCCAGTGAGTTCGACTCCACGTCAACCAGAGCACTGGACTGTAGCCTGCAGACATGGTGCAAAGCGCCCGCTGCCTCCTCCTTCACAGCGGGAACTCTCCTGCGTATCCAGGTTTGATACCCTGGATACGCAGGACTTTCCTCTACTGGAGGAACGCTCCCTTTTTCCAGCAGTCAAGTCCTCCTCCGCCTCCTCTCGCCGCAATTTACTGAATGAGACCGTGATCAGGAGAAGCTCTGGAGGTCTCATTCATCCAGAGACAGCTGAGAACCCCTCTAAGAAGGACACCGCTCCCTCGCCGCAGCAGTCCCCGGCCACAACTATTCCAGGGACAGCTGATGGAACTCGGAGGTCTCCACGATCATCGACTCTGCTTCCTCTCATCCTCCCAACTACGCTGATAGTTGGAGATTCCATAGTAAGGAATATCCGCTTCATTAATGCTGTCACACACTGCTTTCCTGGAGCTACGACCCCTGACATCCTCATAAAGCTCCCCGGACTTCTGACTGCACTCCCGACGACTATCACGAAAATCATAATCCATGTCGGCACCAATGACACCGCCTGTCATCAATCTGAGCTGACGAAAGCAGACTTCATCCGCCTCTTTGACCTGCTCAACAGCACCTACACTGGGTCGTGGAATTGGCCATTTTAGCAGGAATCCTCAGCCTTCATACCTGGCTCCAGTCTGTCTGCAGTACCCATGACATTGGTTTTATTCTGGGATCGTTCTTCCTTGTTTGTACGAGATGGTCTTCATCCAAACAAGTCAGATGGTCGCATGCTGGCGGCTAACCTGCAGCACGCTGTACTGTCCTCCTCACGTAGTTGACTGTTTACATCACCCGTTTCCCCTCACTCTTCTTCTTTCTCTTCTCTGCCCACCATAAACAGCCATGCACCCTCTGCTGTCACTAACCCACCCTTGTGGACTGAACATAGTGATACTATTTGGAGCCTGGATCCCTTTAGTGCTACTTTTAAAATTCCTGTGGTAATTTTGCATAGGTCCTTAATACGAAACAGACACAGCCTACACAGCAATAATAATTTAATAAAGATCCTGGCCAGAACCCGACATCCAGTCTCAACTTCGGCTCTGACCCAGCACAGATGTTTTAAGATGGCTCTTCTCAATGTAAGAACCCTCTCTAACAAAACGTTTATTTTAAATGATTTTATCTCTTCTACTGATTTAGATTTCATGTTCTTAACAGAATCCTGGTTACGTCCTGGTGATCACAGTCAGCTGGCTGAATTGTGCCCTCCAGATTATGACTGCTTTAGCTGCCCTGGTCGTGGTGGTGGCCTTGTTACTGTCTATAGGAAGCATTTAAAGTGTAACCTCATAGTTTGCAATGATTTTTCCTCCTTTGAAGTGCTCATGTTTAGACTTGGTTGCCCCCTCTCGGTCATATTTGCTATTATTTATCACCCCCCTAAACCAGCTGGCTCCTTCTTGTTGGAACTCCCTGAGTTTTTATCCAGTCTTGTTTTAAATTATGATAGAATTGTTCTTTGTGGTGATTTTAAAAACTCCAGATTCCTATTTAAGACTGTGGATCAGTTAGTTAACCCAGCCTCTCCTTGTGCCCCTGCTGATTGTAACACTGATTGTGAAAAGTTTCTTTTGCACTTTGCTGGAAAGGCGGAGTTAATAAGATCTGGTATCACCCCCAACCCTGCCTTTTTAGATGTGGATCACCCGCTCAGGAATTCTTTGAACAATTTTTCTGCTGTTACTCTGCCTGAACTTGCAGACATCATGTCTCTTATGAGAGTATCCTCCAGCCCTCTGGACAAAATCCCAACTAGGTTTTTATTGGAAGTTATGGATTGTATTGCACCCCTTTTACTAATTATTTTTAACAGCTCGCTGTCTACAGGCTGCGTCCCAGATTACCTTAAAACTGCTTGTGTCCAACCAGTCCTAAAAAAAACCTGGGCTTGATCTCACCCTCCTGGACAACTATCGTACAATCTCCAAACTGCCTTTTATTTAGAAGATTCTCGAAAAACTTGTATCTAAGCATCTTCTCGCTGCTGTGGAAAACAATAATACCTTGAAAAGTTCCAATCTGGCTTTCGTCAACACCACAGCACTGAGACAGCCCTTCTCAAAGTCACTAATGACCTTTTAATGAATGCAGATACAGGCATGTGTTCAATTCTTGTGCTGCTGGACTTAAGTGCTGCCTTTGACACAATTGATCATGGCATTCTTTTAGATAGACTGAGGCACTGGGTGGGCATATTTGGCACTGCACTAGATTGTTTCTCATCTTATCCATCCAATAAGAAATTCTGTGTCAGCATTAATAACTTCATGTCATCCTTATCCCATATCAAGTACGGTGTGCCTCAAGGTTCAATTCTGGGTCCAATACTGTTCTCCTTATACATACTTCCCTTGGGTAATGTCATCTGCAGACATGGGATTTCTTTTCATTGTCATGCAGATGACACACAGTTGTACCTCCCTGTCAAGGCCACTGACCTTAGTACGCTGAGTTCTCTGCAGGACTGCCTGCCTTACATTTAAAAAATTGGATGTCGAAAAATGTTCTACAGCTCAACTCAAATAAAACTGAAATCCTTGTTATTGGGCCCCAACATATCACTAAACAAATACTACCATCTACTGGTAACCTGACAACATATCAAGCCTGTTGCAAGAAATATTGGTGTCTTGTTTGATAGCAATTTATCTTTTGAGCAACATATCACTAAGCTTGTCCAATCATGTTTTTATCACCTCAGAAACATTGCAAAAATCAAATCTATTTTATATCTTAGTGATGCAGAAACTGTTGTACATGCTTTTATCTCCTCACACCTTGATTATTGTAACAGTCTGTTAACTTGTCTTAATAAAAAAACTCTGAACCAGGACCAAGAGGTACAATCACATCACACCTGTTTTAGCCTATTTACATTGGCTCCCTGTTTGTTTTAGGATTGATTTTTAAGATCTTATTGATTACTTTTAAGGCTCTTAATGGCCTGGCTCCAGACTATATTTTAGACCTTGTAATCCCTTATGAACCTGACTGTTCCTGAGTCCAGGATGAAAACTAAGGGGGACAGAGCTTTTTCCATCAGGGCCCCGAGGCTCTGGAACAACTTGCCCGAAGAAATTAGGTTGTCTGAGTCAGTGTCTTCTTTTAAGTCTCTTCTCAAAACACATTTTTATTGGAACGCATATCCTGATTTTACCTGAGCTGTCTGTTTCTTTTATTGCTTTTATGTATTTCTTTATATTTTATCATTCACTGTGGTATAGAGGTCTATATGGTTATACTGTAGCAGCCTGGTGTCGTTTTCAGGCGATTTAATGAAGGTAAACAGTGAATGACCATGCTTAACGGCACTGCGCTCTGGCTTGCCACTTCTCAGGGGCTGCGGATTTATCAACATATTATTCCTGCTGCTTTCAGGTGCTGCAGGGATTTCATGGACTGAAGGAGAAGCTTTTCATACAGTATAAAGCAGCTGTGGACAGCAGATACTGTAAAAAAAAATCCCCCACATTCATTCAGAGATCAATGTAGACTGATTTACTGACTATCCCGAGTTGGTTTAGGCTGCATCGGTGTGGGCCGCAGGGGATGCCGAAAAACAACGCAGCAACCTGCGGCGGAAAAGTTGAAACAGAATCAACTTTTGGAGAAAAGCAACCCGCTGTGGTGGCCAATCTGGTGATCAGACCAGTCAAACTGCTCCACAGTCAGCCTGAAATACTACTGAAATCATGCGCTATCCAGGCGAAGTTCATGGACCAGACTGATACTCTCCCAGTTGTATCGCTTGGTTTATTTCGTGTACCCAGCTTCGTCTTCTGCGTCTGGCTTACAGTCTATGCTGAAAAATAGCGATACCAAGACGCTTCCTTTGGTTTGTGTTAATTTGTGTGTGAGAGAGAGACAGACAGAGTTGTGGTCGAGCGACCTAGATAGTGAACGAAGTGAGGGAGGGCCTGTAGCTAGAAAGCTGATGAATCAAAATAAAACATTATTTTCTGATTGTTTCACAGCATTTACTTTCTGAAGCACAAATAAACATGCCCACACCCCCAAACACCGCCACACCAACCTGAGGCCATCGCCTGATTTGGTCTGAATAGGAATGAATTCAGTGATCTCTCTCTCTCTCCGTTACAGTACTATGGACAGCACCGCACCCTAATTTAGCCACTCATATCTCCATTTCACAGCACAGACGCCCACTTGCTCAGCTGTGGGGCTTACAGCAATCATATGCGAAACATTTAGACACCAAAAAGCATTAAACCACTTGACAAAATACAGTGCATCTACCGTATATGTGGGGCTTGCAGATTTAAGGCCAGATTTTAAGTAGGTCCCAATCTGGGAGGTCCGGGATCCTATCCTGGCATGATCACCTTACACTCAGCAAATTTGATTATTGCCGTGATGTACTTTATATACTTGACCGCACGCCCAACTCAAGCTGACATAGTGAGTGTATTGCCTTACTGCTTCTATGTCGTCATTTTTTTAGTTCATAGTGCAAGTTCATTATGAGGTGGTGAGAAAAACGTAACATTACACTCAGCAAAATGTATTATTGCTGTGATGTACATGATAGATATGATACTAGATTTGAGCAATATACCCATGTGTACCTCTTGGAATAAATACAAACTGTGCCAGGTAAATAATAAGCTATCTCCACATTGAAAATGTTTTAGAAAGATAAGTGTCATAATAAACCAGACACACTAGTTGCCTTCGACAACGTGATATCAATCATTTCTGTTGCAGCGAGACTCCAAAATCCAGTGAAAAAGCCTGTAAGCTTTGAACAAGTGTTTGAAATTCTACTAGATAAAATACCTGAACATGAGTCATCAGCTTGTAACTGGTTTCAAAGGGACAAATTATTGTCACTGCATTTAATAAACATGAGCTCATTTTCAGAAAGAACTGTTTATTGAAATATAGAATTTTGTTGATTGAAACACAGCCATAACACTTTAATCAAACTCCACAATGGGCTGATGATATCATCCCCAATGTTGTCATGAATGAATATATGCAAACACAAATCACTTGCTTATGGTAGCTGAAGCCTGGTTAAGAGTCATTTGCCTGGCGGAGTTGTACAAATCACACAAAGACATACGTACGTGCCACATGTGGGACTCTTTGTAAATAATCACACTAGCTTATGTACGTGCTCTCGTCCTCCCTGGCACTATCCACTAGTGTGTGTTTACACATCTGTCAAAGCCTGAAATGTGAAAGTTGCCACTCATCGTCTAGTGTTGTTCCTGAGGACATAATATGTGGAAAGTGTGATATGTAACTGTAAGAGTGTAAGAGTAACCAGCTGGTGCAATGGTGACTGTCTGTTACAGAAGCTCCTCCATCTTATGATGAGAGCTGCAGCACATGAAGTGGATGAAGAACCAGCAACCTCCCACCAGGATGATGATCACTTCACTCTGATATCAAACAAAATGTTGAACTAAAACTGCAATTCATGTTGATGTATTTCCAAATTAAATTTTACTTGGACAAAATTATTGCAAGACACAGAGGAAACCTAATGGAACATAGTGTTATTTTAGGCCTTAACCCTAAGATTTTGTGTAAGTTTCAAGATTTTCTAAATGTAATTGATTCAGCATTTTCATTTGAAATGAAAGTGAACTGACATCAAACTCTGCTGCCCAGTGAAGTACCTTCACTAATCTAACGTGGGTTAATCTCTCATGCAAACCATCTTTTTGAAATCAGTTTGTATACTTTTCACACTTTGAATGAAGGGAAAGAGAAGGGGAATATGCAGAATTTTATTTGCTGTTCTTTGTACGGTAACAGGAGTCATGTTTTTAGTTGTGGGTTATTTAGATGGCATCTGTGATCTCAAGTTTTAAAGTTTTATGTAATAAAAACCTGTGCAAAACAAACCATCTTACCTTAATATCTTTCTTATTTTCTCAAAAGCCAAATAAGAAATTAACCTGTGGAATTTTTATCACAAACATGTGAAATAATCTTTAATCTTCTGGCTTATTTTTCATTTATTGTGAGTTTGAATATTTAAAACTAATTAAATGGTTTGTTTGGGAAGATCTGTTTTTATGTGCCTTTGATCAGGAGTTTTCAGTTTTATGACAATGAACAGATTTTGCTGTTGTAAGTTGTCTACATAGAGCTTTGTAAGGATATAGATCCAGTTTAGCCTCTTAAATGATCAAACATGGCAGAAATCTTGTTACTTTCATGTCCTTGATCTGTGTTGTATATTCTTCTTCCCTTGCTGAATGTGTGTTGGTTCTGTGCATGTCTGATTGCTTTTAATAGTTGCACAATAATGCAACATCACTGTGATCTGAGGTTTTCTTTGGCCCTTCTTGATGTAGTTCACATCATCTATCTTAATCATAGTTTTGTGAAAATATTTTCATATTTCTTGATCAAGTTAATTCCATCAAACATGCAGAAAGATATTTATTGTTTTGAGTGTTTTCCAACTGCTGTCTTGATTCCAATAAATCTGTTAAAACCACTTGTGTCAAACAGTTTCATATTTCTGACTCGGTTAGTGGGATGTTGTTTCTTTTCGTATTTCATAAACACCCAATACTGCTTTCTGATGCTGTTAAAGTAGACACTTGATGTTTTTAAAAGGATGTAACTTTACTAATTGGTAATGTACATGTTAGGAGCATGTTTGTGCATGTTAATGTTACTCGTTTGCAATAATAGTGGTAGTGTTGCAAAGAATGTGTTTAGAATTTGTCCTGTGGGGAGAAAGTAAAATAAGACAGGAAGTCTTATTTTGTAGTGTTCTCCTCTCCTCGTGTGTTTTGTGGTTTTACTTCCTGTCGTTGTTTGCTTTCCCTCCAGTTTAGATTGTTGGCCCCACCTTGATTGATTGCACCTGTACCTCGTTGTCTCCCCTACCTAAGTGTATTTCGTCTGGGTTTTTTCCTTTGTTCACTATCAGTTCGTTGTCATGATCATTTGCATCCGCAGTTGTATGTGGTCTACATGTCATGTGTCCCAGCCTTGTTTCCTGTCTCCTGGATTTATTTCTGCGTTTGCTTGGACCCTGCCTCGACTTTTAGTTTTCGTTTATTTCCTGCTCCTTGTCTGATTTGTTTGCTTGTCTAGGCCTGCCTTCCCAATTGGGACCTTTGCCTGCCTGACTACCCATGTAAACCTTTCCTGCAATAAATTAATGAACTGCATCTGCTCTGCCTCTAGTCTGCATTTGGGTCCTATTCCTTGTGTTCCCTGCTCCCTTGAGTGACATCTGCTACACTTATATTTAGAGGACAGAGATGAGCCTCTAATACTGCCAGTGTCTCTTTCTGCTGGAAAGACTTAAAAAACAGCCTGTAATATTACAAGTATATAATTAATGTAATCAGAATTATCAGAAAGTTGTTTCTGGTTGTCCCCAGCGCTCAATGTATTTCCACAGATCGCAAAAGTATGGTAAGATATAAATATAAACATAACCAAACCAAGACAATAAAGCAGACAAAAATATAGTACTTCCTGTGTTATGGCGAAACATGGAAATTTAACCCCACGCCACGGACACACCGTTCAATTTATGCACAAACTTTAACAAACTCCTCCTAGAGAATTAATCGGATCGACTTCAAATTTGGGCAATCTAAAGACCTTCAGGATAAAAAGTTCTTCAAAGTACAGTAAAAATGGCCTAAAAGTGCACATTCAATTCAAAATGGCTGACTTCCTGTTGGGTATAGGGTATGGCTCCAAGAGGCTTTTTTGTATGTCTTTTGTGCATCGTTCAACAAAAACTCACAAGCTTCACAATACAGCATTGTCAATGTCTTAAAGCCTTTCTGCCCAAATTTGAAGTGGATGTAGTCAACCTGCTAGGAGGAGTACGTCAAAGTATAAAATGTGACATTTCCTGTTGCCAGTAGGTGGCGCTATGACTGACTGAATATTGGCATGTAGATGTCTTCAGGGTGGGACTATCATCAAATGTGAAGTTTGGGACAGATTTGACCATGTACAGTCCAGTTACAATGGACTTCCTGTTTCATGGCGAAACGTGCGATGAGCGGGCCCTCGCATCTCCCGCACGTCGGGTGTGCCTTAGTTGCGGATTCATTGCAGGAGGTTTGGGACAGATTTGATTATGTACACTGACGCTACAGGAACTTCCTGTTTCTTCGCAAAACATCAAAATTCGACGTGAAGGTCTTTAGATTGCATTGCGAAAATTTGAAGTCGATCCAATGAATTCTCTAGGAGTTTGTTAAAATATGGAGTTTGTAAATGGCAAAAAGTGGTCGAAAAGTGCATATTCAATTCAAAATGGCTGACTTGCTATTGGGTTTAGGTTATGGCTCCAAGAGAATTTTTTGTATGTCTTGGGGTGATACATGTACCTCCCAAATTTTTAAACATGTAGGTAAAACGTATGCCGGGGGCTGCTTTTTTTCAATTTTGTAGGGGGTGCTATGGAGCCATTTTGCCACTCCCATGCCTAAGACCATATCAGACGTAAATTTTCGCCACTTCTGACAAGTGTGCAAAGGTTTGTGAGCTTTCGAGTACCTTTAGGTCCTCAAAAATGCGATTAATTTAGGGAGTGACAAAGAATAAAAATTCTTTGAATTTTAATAGGGCCTTCATCACCAATTCTTGGTGCTCGTGCCCTAATAATAATAGTTCTTTGAATTTCAATAGGGCCTTCATCACCGATTCTAGATGCACGGGCCCTAATAATAAAAATAATAATAATTCTTTGAATTTCAATAGGACCTTTGTCACCAATTCTCAGTGCTCTGGCCCTAATAATAATAATAAACACAAGGAATACAATAGGGACCTCGCAGCAATCGCTGCTCGGGCCCTAATAATAATAATACTAATAAACACAAGAAATACAATAATAGTTGCTGCTCGGGTCCTAATAAACAAAAGCAATACCATAGGGACCTCGCAGAAGTCACTGCTTCGGCCCTAAATAAAAAATATAACCGCAAGCGGCAGTGATCGGGATCCAGGCAGATTGCGATCATTTTGAAGCTTGTTTCTTATTTAATTGACAAAAAGCTAAACTCTTGATTTTCTTTAAAATAATTTATCGTGGTCATCAATATATGCTGATGCTCTGTTAAGGTAGGCCTATATAAATCTACTTTCAGAAACATTTGATGTAGCTTATAACCTTCAGTGTTTCACATGACTACATTTGTTGCTATTTGGATAAAGAATTGATTGGCTTGTAAAATTGAAATGGATAGAACTATCAAATTTTCAAATACAGTTTCTTTAGCTTAAGATTAGTGAAGTCTGTAGATGATCGCGACTAAGACGATTGGCCCAGCAGTTTCTAACAAGATGTCGAAAATAGGATTTTGAGATAATTGAGAACAAAATTGCAAAGTTTGACATTTTTAGAGCAGAAAACCAAATGCAGATGACTTGAAAGATTAGAATGATTTAAGAATTTTGACTCTAGGCCAAGCCGTTTTCAAGATAATAGAATAACAGGAAATCCAAAATGGCTGACTTCCTGTTGGGTAAACTCTCTCAAAAGAAACTGTAATTTGTTATCAATTTCAAATCTTTAAACACATGTTTGAGTTCTTTAAGATGCTAAAAAAGTCACAAAACTTTGCACCCAGACTTGAACTGGTAAACGTGCCCGGGCAAGTCAGCTATATAATGCCCCCTAATGACTTTTAGCCTTCAAAATTGCTAGGGATAGTCGAAAACTCACAAAACTTGGCACATGCATCAGAAGGGGTGTGTTTTGTTTTCTGGCATAGTCTGGGGCATGGGTGGGGCAAACGAAGCATCCCCCGCAGTACATTTCACCTAGATGTACAAAATTTGGGAGGCAGATGTATTATCTCTAGACTTAAAAAAAAAAGCCTCTTGGAGCCATACCCTAAACCCAACAGGAAGTCAGCCATTTTGAATTTAACGTGCCATTTTTCGCCATTTACAGTACTTTAACAGACTCCTCCTAGAGAATTAATTGGATCGACTTCGCATTTGGGCAGTGTCAGCAGGCAAACACAGGACACAGAGGTGAGTGCAGATACGATGGTGATTTATTGCAAAGGCAGGCGATGGACACAGATGAAGCAAACAGCAGGTAAGTAAACGAGATATTGGAAAGTCTTTGTGAAAGTCTTATCTGATGTCCCATCTGACTTCTGGAGAATGTTGGGAGAGCCAGGGGCGTCCCAGGATGACGTCCACGGTGGGTCCCTCCTGTACCAGAAAGTAGATTTGTTCGCTATGCAGACATCCTAAGCGTAATGTGATGGGCGGTGATTGGAATCGCACTCTTCCACGTCCCAGCAGTTTTCCCTGGATGGTTTCAACTTTCAGTTCTTCGTGGCATTGAAAAGGTAATTCCAGGTGCTTTAATATGGTCGCCGAAGTTGCCGGAGGAGCCTGAGTCAATGAGGGCACTTTGTGAAAGTCTTATCTGATGGAGGAAGTCCGATTCTTTCCCGGAGAATGGCGGGGAGCTGTAGAGACAGGAGACAAGGGTACACACGGGCTGAGGGGAATCCAGAGGACAGGTAGATTTTCCGCGGGGAAGTGAGTCAGAATAAACCACTTGGTAGGGTTGAGACCAGACAGTGAGTGAACCAGAGGAGTGCTGTTTTATAGTGCAGGTGGGTGATTGCCGACAGGTGAGTGTAATCAGTAGTCTGGTGATTGGGATCTGTGGTGGGTGGAGACGGTGGTGTCTGTGTAGGATCCCTGACAGTACCCCCCCTCCTGGGGCGGCTCCTGATGCCCTGCGACGGGGACGACCACGGCCTCGGGGTGCAGGATGATCTGGATGAGCTCGGTGAAACTCAGCCAGGAGAGCAGGATCTAACACGTCGTCCCGATGGATCCAGGACCTTTCCTCGGGACCATATCCTTCCCAGTCAATCAGGTACTCGAGTCAGCTGCCCCGTCGCCTGGAATCCAGGATCTTCTCCACTCGGTAGATCAGGGGTTCTTCTATGACGTCTGGAGGAGGAGGTGTTGGCGGCTCGTAGGTGACTTCATTAATCTGCCTCTCGATGGTGAAGGGACCTATGTAGCGGGGACTCGAGGGCTGGCGGAGACGCAGATCCTGTGTAGAGAGCCAGATGCGATCTCCCGGATGATAGATGGGGTGAGCAGATCGACGGGCATCTGCGAAATGTTTATGTCTCCACACAGCATGCTGCAGATGTGTATGGGCTGAGTCCCACACTCTCTCGCTCGCTCGAAACCAGTGGTCTATAGCTGGAACCTCCGAAGGTTCCTCTGTCCAGGGAAACAATGGGGGTTGGTACCCAAGTACACACTGGAACGGGGTGAGGCCTGTGGTGGTCTGTTTGAGGGAATTCTGTGCATACTCGGCCCAAGGGAGGAAGCGGTTCCAGCTAGTCTGGTTGTCATGACAGTAGGTCCGGAGATATCTCCCAATCTCTTGTATCTTCCGCTCAGTCTGGCCGTTGGCTTGAGGGTGACAACCGAATGAGAGATTGACAGAAACGTTGAGGAGCTTGAAGAAGGCTGTCCATACGTGGGAAGTGAACTGTGGTCCATGGTTGGAGACGATTTCTTATGGGATTCCAAAGTTGCGAAACAACTGGTGGAAAAGAGCTTCTGCAGTCTCCATAGCGGTAGGCAGCCTTCGAAGGGGAATTAGCTTGCATGCTTTGGAGAATCTGTCTACCGCTACGAGGATACAAGTAAACCCATCCGATTTAAGTAGGTCCGTGATTAAGTCGACTCCAACGTGGGACCATGGACGATGTGAAATGGGAAGTGGAACCAGCTTGCCGGCGGGAAGGTGACGTGGAGTCTGGGAGATGGCACAGACTGAGCATCCGTTGACGTATTGGGAGACATCTCGGACCATACTGGGCCACCAGTAACGAGCCTGGAGGAGCCAGAGAGTTCGCTGGCTGCCTGGGTGTCCAGAGCGCGGGGAAGCATGCAGTGAGCCCAGAAGGTCCTTCCGTAAGATGGTAGGTACGTAAACTACTCTCTGGGCCTCCCAGCGGAGCGGGTTCAGAAACTGTGGCGGCCCGTCTCTGGTCATCCAAGTCCCATTGGATGGGGCTGACGAGTACGGCTGGTGGAAGGATGGGCTCAGGTGTTGGAGATTCCTCAGGGGCATGGATCCTTGAGAGTGAGTCGGCCTTGACATTCTTCTCTCCAGGTCGATAGGTGATGGTGAATTGGAAGTGAGTGAAGAATAGGGCCCAGCGGGCTTGGCGAAGGTTGAGTCTCTTGGCTGAACGGAGGTATTTCAGGTTTTTATGGTCGGTGATGACGGTAAAAGGGAGGTTAGCTCCCTCCAGCCAGTGCCTCCACTCTTCCAGTGCCAACTTGATAGCCAGCAGTTCCCTGTTGTCAATGTCGTAATTCCACTCCGCTGGGGAAAGCTTCTTAGAGAATTAAGCGCAAGGGTGGAGTTGAGGAGGCTCTCCGTGTTGTTGGGACAGCACTGCTCCCACACCAGTGGTGGAGGCGTCCACTTCGACGATGAACGGGAGTTCCGGATTGGGGTGTGTGAGAATGGGAGAAGTGCAGAAGGCATCCTTTAGTATCTGGAATTCGGAGCTCCAGGACAGAGACTTGGGTGTGTGACGTAGCATGGAGGTTAGAGGGGATGACATGAAGCTGAATTTCTTGATGAATCGGTGGTAGAAGTTTGCGAAACCTAGAAAACGTTGGAGTTCCTTGACTGTCTGAGGGAGAGGCCAGGTTTCGATGGCTTGAATCTTCCCCTGGTCCATTTTAATGCCATCAGCGCTTACAATGTGTCCGAGGAACTGGACCGTGGGGCGGTGGAACTCGCATTTCTCAAGCTTCAGGTAGAGCTTGTGTTTCCTGAGTTGTTGGAGGACCTGCGTCACGTGGTGGCGATGTTCAGCCAAGTTCCGGGAGTAGATCAGAATATCATCGATATAGACGATCACGAAGCGGTGGAGAAACTCCCGGAACACCTCGTTCATGAAGCCTTGGAAGATGGCGGGTGAGTTGGACAAGCCGTATGGCATTGCCAGATATTCATAATGGCCGGAAGGGGTGATGATGCAGTCTTCCAATCGTCCCCCTCCCGGATCCGAACGAGGTTGTAGGCGCTCCGCAGATCCAGTTTCGAGAATATGCGAGCCCCACGTAGTTCCTCGAGGGCGGCAGGGACTAGAGGAAGAGGATAGGGGAGCTTGACAGTTTGACTGTTGAGGGGCCGGTAATCAATGCAGGGCCGCAAGCCTCCGTCCTTCTTGCCCACGAACAAGAAGCTCGAAGCCGCGGGTGAGGAGGAGGGTCGGATGAAGTTTTGTCGGAGAGCCTCCTGGATGTAGTCCTCCATAGCCTGGCGCTCCGGGATGGACAGGGGATATACACGTCCTTTGGGGGGAGTGGCCCCAGGCAGCAGGTCTATGGCGCAGTCCCATGGCCAGTGAGGTGGTAAGAGGGTGGCTGCCTGTTTACTGAAGACATCCTGGAACGCCAAATAGTCAGATGGGATTTCGGGGTCTTGCTGTGGGTCGGGACTCTCCACTCGGGTGGAATGTACGTGTACAGTGGAGTTACTGACCGGAGGTTTTGGAATGGAGTAGATACAATGCTGAAAGCAGGCTGGGCTCCAATGCAGAATTTCGCTGGACTCCCATCTGACTTCTGGAGAATGTTGGGAGAGCCAGGGGCGTCCCAGGATGACGTCCACGGTGGGTCCCTCCTGTACCAGAAAGTAGATTTGTTCGCTATGCAGACATCCTAAGCGTAATGTGATGGGCGGTGATTGGAATCGCACTCTTCCACGTCCCAGCAGTTTTCCCTGGATGGTTTCAACTTTCAGTTCTTCGTGGCATTGAAAAGGTAATTCCAGGTGCTTTAATATGGTCGCCGAAGTTGCCGGAGGAGCCTGAGTCAATGAGGGCACTTTGTGAAAGTCTTATCTGATGGAGGAAGTCTGTTTCTTTCCCGGAGAACGGCGGGAGCTGTAGAGACAGGAGACGAGGGTACACACGGGCTGAGGGGAATCCAGAGGACAGGTAGATTTTCCACGGGGAAGTGAGTCAGAATAAACCACTTGGTAGGGTTGAGACCAGACAGTGAGTGAACCAGAGGAGTGCTGTTTTATAGTGCAGGTGGGTAATTGCTGACAGGTGAGTGTAATCAGTAGTCTGGTGATTGGGATCTGTGGTGGGTGGAGACGGTGGTGTCTGTGTAGGCTCCCCGACAGGCAGTGCAATCTAAATACTTTTGTGAAGCTAAATTGCGATGCTTTTTAGGTTTCCTCAAATGGCGTTGCCGTGGCGGTGTGGCAAAGGTGAATTTTAGCGATTTATTGATGTTGAACTGCTCCTAGAGAATTAATCAGATCGACTTCAGATTTGGTCAGTGTAATCTAAAGACTGTTCTGATGCTAAATTTTATTTTAAATTTTATGCTTTTTATGTTTTCTCAAGCGGTGTTGCCATGGCCATACGGCGAATTCTGGGTTCCAAAATTAGTAACAGTGCTTCCTAGTTCCAAAATTAGTAGCAGTACTACCTGGTTCCAAAATTAGTAACGGTACCACCTTGCTCCAGAATTAATAACAGTGCTACCTCCTTCCAAAATGTGTAACTGTGCTACCACAGCTCCACATCGTCAGATCTTTTTTAAATTTGACATGTTTGATAAGAGTTCCAGCCTGAAGATATCTACATGCCAATATTCAGACATAGTCATGGCACCACCTACTGGCAACAGGAAGTTACAGGCCCTATATTCTTAAAAAAATACTCATAGCAGGTTAACCAGACCCACCTCAAACTTGATAATGCTTGTGAGTTTTCATCAAAAGCTGTTACCATGATGGCTCATTATTGGCCATGAAACAGGAAGTTGTTGTAACTTGAGTGTACATTGTCCAATCTGCCCAAAATTTCACATGTTCGATAAGAGTCCCAGCCTGAGGACTTCTACATGTCAGTATTGAGTTATAGTCATAGTGGAAGCAAGCCATGTGTGGCAAACATCATATGAACTACATGAAATTTACATTGTGTGGTCTGCACTTGATATACAGCAACATCTGTTGATGTGTCGAACAGGGTCGCCATGGCAGAAGTGTGACGCCATGCCTAAAAGGAAGTGGGAATAACTCAGCAATGTTTCAACTGATCAGCCTCAAACTTCATATTGTTATTAATGGACCACTCTCAGTAACACTTATGTGACATTCATGAGTGATAATCATAGTGCCAATTACTGGCAACGGGAAGCAAGCCACATCTGACAAGCACCCTACAAACTACATGAAACTTACATTGTGTGGACTACAGTTGATACACGGCAACATCATGTATGATTAGTGCATGTTCTCCACGCCACCTAGTGGACACAGGAAGTGATATTTAACTCCTTCTCGCAGTGCCTGATGGTCGTGGACATTCAGACCTGTGTCAGCCGGCCTCTGGTCACAAGACCACGGCTGTCGTGGAGTCTTGCATTTGGGTCCCTTTTGCACAACCTCAACAGTACGATCTGATCAAACATGGACCCAGCAGACTTTTATTCTGATGAACTGGTGGATTTAATTTCGGACCTGGTGTGATTAAAGGATTTTTGGAGGAAAGCTACCAGTGACGATTACAGAGGAAATATCGTGTATTTTGCACACAATACAGTCTCCTCTCGCCACTGGCATCCTGGTCAACCCCCAGAGGGGTTCCGCTTTCGTCACCAGCCACCTAAATTGCTCCGCACGTCTGGTCGCCCCACTGACTTGCTCTGGTCTTCTGTCCTACTCTTGGGCCGTCCACCCGAGGTTTTCTGCCTCGCACCGGGCCAGCCCTTTGGCTGTCTGCCTGATGTTGTCTGCCCCTTACCTGTCCAGCCCTCGGGCCATCCACCTGAGGTTTTCTGCCCTGCACCTGTCCAGCCCTCGGGCCGTCCACCTGTGGTCTTGACTTGTGTTTGACTTGTGCTTCATGTGTATCTTGCCTTTTATATTGCGCTTGTTGTGAGATGAGCTGCTGCCCCCAGTACCGGGGCCCTCAGGTTTATTAGTTATCCTCAACACTCCACCATGTAAAATAATTTTATTTCCATGACTTATTTATTCACTCATCTACTGTGTATGATTGTTGTATATAACATCTGTTTTGTTTTGTGCGCAGCATAAAGGGAACTACAACTCTCATTATACAACCCTGTGTTGTAAAATTATAAATAAATCTACCTTATTTGCTGGGTACTGTTGTACTTCACATTTATTTTAATTTTATACTTATACCCACTTGGTACTTAATTTATCTTACCTGTATTATAATGTATTATATTTTTTGCTTAATACTTCTATTCCTGTGTACACTGACGTGATAGTGAGGTGCTGTAACAAAGAGTTTCCCCTCAGGGATCAATAAAGTATTTCTGATTCTGATTCTGATTCTGATACTGGGTGGAATTTGCAATCCACCTGACAATTTTTGTGTTTTTAGATCTTACGGTTTTTGCTCCACAAAAACTTTTTAGCAGGGAAAAATAAAAATAAGAATTTTTTACAGGGTCACAATAGGCAAACGTCGATTTAACATGACCTCAATGAGCACTTGAAAGCACACCACATGCATGAATTGCCACATTGTTGGCATGTAGGACTTGGCCCCCTGGGGATTAGAACCCTGGATCTTTGTATTCCTACAGAATGTCATTTACTAACTGCACCATTGGGGAGATGTGGTTTTCACACACCTTCTCACAACTTGAGGTAATGACATCACATGTAAAACGGGTAATTTTGTCTATTTTATCTTAAAACACAACAGTCAAAATGCTGGTGATAAAATTCTGAGAAAAATCACACATCATTCTGCTGGTTTCGGGTGTATTGTCAAATACTTTGGTGAAGTTTGATCACACATTTGGCGAAATAGAAAATGGTGTGCATGCAGTACTAATTACAGTAAGACACTGAATGTCACTGCGGATTCATCGTTTGACATATCTGAACACCATTTGAAACGTGATATCTAGTATCCAAAGAATGTATGGACTTCTGAATTGACCATAGGTTGCAACGAGGCAAACTTTTGTCACATCAGTATATGTGCTGAAAAAATTTCAGTTCTGTAGTGCGTACAAGTGATTTTTTATGCATCGATTGTATGGAGGATCACAAGTGTCACGGAAATAGTAATAAATTAATTAATAAATATGATAAAAATAGGCATTAATAAATGTCTTTACAAATTAATCTATGAATAAATTGCCAAATTTACAAAGTAATTCCTTATTTGATATTTTAATGGGCAATAAAAAGAGGAATTATAAAAAAGAATTTACAAATTAAATATTAATCCATCAATAAATAGTTCAATTTAAAAAGGGATTTACAAAAACAACATTAAAAGAGTCCATAAGTACATCATTTTAAAATACATTCATTAAGTAGGGGAAACCCTGGTGCAACATGAATAAAATGAGACTCCCCTTTCAGCGACAAAGGATTTTCAGCTCTTTAAGAGGTTAATTTGCATCTTGTACCTTCAGGGTGGGTGAACAGCAAAATAATAAACCAAAAGAAACTAAAGTTATGCAACCTAAACTTACCTACTCAAAAGAATAGAAGAAAGACAAATCACTAACCTAACTCCTAACCTAACAAATCACTAACCTAACTCCTAATCCAAAACAGGAGAAAAAACGGTTGAACCAAACATGCTACCCATCCCTACCAAAATCCACAATAGTACCCACATATTCCCAAAAAACGGCGATATTCCCGTCTGGTCTGGGGTGCTGGAAAATCTACAGTTGCTTGCATTTTTGCATTGACAGGACACACCTGACCCTGGCCTACCTGCTTGCCCAAATACATCACTACTGCTTTTCCAAACTCACACTTTGATAGATTTAGTGTTAGGCACCACCCAAACAGCTGAATATTTCTGCTTAGGTTTCCACATGCTCAGACCAAGTAGAGGATTAGGCCACGACATCATCTAAATAGGCCTCACAATTTGGAAGACCAGAGAGCACCTTGGACATGAGTCGCTGGAATGTGGCGGGGGCGTTCTTAAGGCCAAAAGGCATTACTTATACTGTAAAAAATGATCCGGGGTCACGAACACAGATAGTTAGGGGCACCTGCCAATACCCCTTAAGCAGATCGAATTTTATAACAAATTTTGCAGAACCCACACAATCAACACAATCCTTAATCCGAGGCAGCGGAAAGGAATCCGGTTTGGTGATAGCATTAAGCTTCCTATAGTGATTACAAAAACGAGGGGTTTTATCCGATTTTGGTACTAACAATGTTGGAGAACTCCATGCACTGGAGGTAGAAACAGCAAAGCCATTCTGTAGGAGATACTCTGCTGCATTATAGCTTGTTTTGTAGGATTCACTCGGTAAGCATGTTGTCAATATCATGCCAAAGGACGTGTCTGTGTAGGGTAAACACCAAAAAGATCGGGATAACTATGACTAAGCCTGACCACATCCCCATGGGCTGGCTCAGACAAATGTGACAAAAACTCATCCAGCTTAGACAAAATCTCTGAATTTTTCAGGTGAGCACAGAGAACCGAACCGCGCCTTTCACTCAACTCATCCTCCTCACAGCTTGGAGGCAGTGCCATAACCACAGCGACGGGGACAGGAGATGAATGGCCTGTGCAGGAAGAATAACATTTCAACATTTTTACATGACACACTCTGGATTTCCTCCCACAATCGGGTGTTTTAATAACATAATCATGTCACTCAACTGGCGGTCAACAAAATAGGGGCTGGAGAACTTAGCCTGTAAACCAGAACCCCCAAACAAAACTAAAACCTTATCAAAAGGCTGGAACTTTCTAAACACCGATTTCTGGTCATATTTGTTTTTCATTTTGGACTGAGCAGAGGCAAGGGACTGGCGAGCCATTTCACAAGCATGGTGCAACTTCTCTTTGAAAGAGCTGACATAATCTAAGATATTGTGCGTCGCGCCCTTGGTTTATCAGCCAGCCACATTTCTCTGAGCAAACGCAATGGACCATGCACTGTGTGTCTGAAAACAAGATCAGCCTCAAAAGTCTACAAACAATACCCCATAATGACAATGTGAAAGAAGTTGGTTTGAAATCTTTGCAAAATAATTAAAAATAAATGAAAAAAATCACATGTACGTAAGTATTCATAGCCTTTGCTCAATACTTTGTTGAAGCACCTTTGGCACCAATTACAGCCTCAAATCTTTTTGAGTATGATGCTACAAACTTGGCACACCTATTTTTGGGCAGTTTCTCCCATTCTTCTTTGCAGGACCTCTCAAGCCCCATCAGGTTGCATGGGGAGCGTCGGTGCACAGCCATTTTCAGATCTCTCCAGAGATGTTCAATCGGGTTCAAGTCTGGGCTCTGGCTGGGCCACTCAAGGACATTCAGCCACTCCTTTGTTATCTTGGCTGTGTGCTTAGGGTCGTTGTCCTGTTGGAAGATGAACCCTTGCCCCAGTCTGAGGTCCAGAGCGCTCTGGAGCAGGTTTTCATCAAGGATGTCTCTGTACATTGCTGCATTCAACTTTCCCTCAATCCTGACTAGTTTCCCAGTTCCTGCCGCTGAAAAACATCCCCACAGCATGATACCACCACCTCCATGCTTCACTGTAGGGACGGTATTGGCCAGGTGATGAGCGGTGCCTGGTTTCCTCCAGACATGATGCTTGCCATTCAGGCCAAAGAGTTCAATCTCTGTTTCATCAGACCAGAGAATTTAGTTTCTCATGGTCTGAGAGTCCTTCAGGTGCCCTTTGGCAAACTCCAGGCGGGCTGTCATGTGTCTTTTACTGAGGAGTGGCTTCTGTCTGGCCACTCTACCATACAGGCCTGATTGGTTGATTGCTGCAGAGATGGTTGTTCTTCTGGAAGGTTCTCCTCTCTCCACAGAGAAACGCTGGAGCTCTGTCAGAGTGACCATCGGGTTCTTGGTCACCTCCCTGACTAAGGCCCTTCTCCCCCAATCACTCAGTTTGGCCGGGCGGCCAGCTCTAGGAAGTTTGGCGGTTCCAAACTTCTTCCTTTTACGGATGATAGTGGCCACTGTGTTCATTGGGACCTTCAATGCTGCAGAAATTTTTCTGTACCCTTCCCCAGATGTGTGCCTCAATACAATCCTGTCTCGGAGGTCTACAGACAATTCCTTGGACTTGATGGCTTGGTTTGTGCTCTGACATGCACTGTTAACTGTGGGACCTTATATAGACCGGTGTGTGCCTTTCCAAATCATGTCCAATTAACTGAATTTACCACAGGTTGACTCCAATCAAGTTGTAGAAACATCTCAAGTATGATCAGTGGAAACAGGATGCACCTGAGCTCAATTTTGAGTGTCTGTTATGTGGTACAGTATGAGGACCCAAATGCAGAAGACCAGGAAGCGGTATGTGGATAAGGTAGCCGGATGACTTATTAATGACTTAGTATTATTTATTTGGTGATGTAGCTTACAGGCGGGTACAGGCAGACAGACAGGCAGGCAGACAGGCAACAAACAGGAAACAGGCAGGTAGGCAGCTACAGGTCCAGGTAATGGAAAACAGGTTACCGGCTGGCAGTGGTCGAAACCATGAAATAAGTCCAACAAGGCTAAACAAATCCGACAGGGAGCAGGCAAAGTTCAAAGTCCAGAATCCAGACACGGCCCAAGGGAGACAAAAAATAATTCCAGCAGAACTCACCAGAAACAACTGCCTGGCTGCTTGACGATGGCACATTGAAACATGCACATGACAGGGGCACAATGATCCGACAATGAACAAAGGAAAAGACCTGGACTAAATACCCCAAGGGAGGTGAGACAAGACACAGGTGCAAACAATCAAGGAGGGGCCAACAATCAAAACTGGAGGGAAAGCAAACAAAGACAGGAAGCAAAAACCACAAGACACACAAGGGGAAGAGAATACTACAAAATAAAACAGGAATTATGACAAAACCTCAAACTATAATTGTGAATACTTATGTACATGTGATTTTTTCGGTTTTTATTTTTAATAAATTTGCAAAGATTTCAAACAAACTTCTTTCACATTGTCATTATGGGGTATTGTTTGTAGAATTTTGAGGAAAAAAATTAATTTAATCCATTTTGGAATAACATAATAATAAATAAAGTCTAGACTTGTCAAATAGACCTGTGTGCTAGACTTGTGCTAGACTTGTGTTAGGTTAAATATCAGTCAATCCATGTTGAAGTTGCATGTGTTATAGTATAGAGTATATTTATCTATAAAATATCCATTGGACTGGGACCACATCTGTTTGGAACATTATGGGGCTCCAGGGTTAGGAATGATATATTATGAGGTAATGTAAAGGACAGGGCTCCAATGAAAAAGAGTTTCCAGATGTGTCTTGGGGGTCCAGGAAAGTAAGATAAATATGTTTTGAAGGTAACCAAGAAGGGTGGCTCCAACTACAGTTAAAGGTCAATGTCTAGAATGGTATATATACGATATGCTTTTCTTTGATTCTTTGAGTGTTCCTTGTAATGTGTTATGAACAGAGAGGCAGGAGACACCGATAGGGAGACAGATGTAGGTTTATATGGAGATATATATATTATAGCCAGAACAGACAGGATAGCAGGTATGGAGAAGGGGAAGTCAATGAAGAGTGAGGACTCGCTGGGGTGAAGATCGCTGGAGGGGAAGATCACTGGAGAGGGAGATCGCTGGAGAGGGATGTAGGGGTGATAAAGAATAGCATGTGGAGTCCTTAGATTAACGAGGTCGGAACACTGGCTGCGGTGAGTGTTGGGCTTTTATGCTGGCTGTGATTAGGTGCTGATGGGGAGCAGGAGTGTGATAGGGAGCAGGTGTGCTTGATTAACAGACAGTGGAGCCTGGTGTATCCGTGACATAATGCTCCTCAGCTGATAATATATCCCGCCTGATTGAAGGTCGACTTGTGATTCTGTATATGTGTCCTGTCATGTCAATCTCTCAGCAAAGAATCTTACCCATCACTACATGTTTTGATCTGAACCTGGTCCAGTGTGGTCTAGCTGTGAAAAAAGCATTGAAATCGCCCTTTTTTCATTTTCACAAATAGAGTAAAGGTTTCACAAATCTGAAACAATGTTTTAAAGAATCTTTAGCCTCTCTGGGATAATGTAGTCCAGATTTGACAAGTCTAGGTTTAGTGGGTTTTGATCTGAACCGGGTCTAATGTGGTCTAGGCATGAAAAAAACAGTGAAATCGCCTTTTTTTTTCATTTTCACAAATAGAATAAAGGTTTCACAAATCTGGAAATGTGTTTTTAAGAATGTTTAGCCTCTCTGGGATAATTTAGTCCCGATTTGACAAGTCTAGGTATAGTGGGTTTTGATCTGAACCTAGTCCAATGTGGTGCAGATGTAAAAAAAGCAGTGAAATTGCCCTGTTTTGCATTTTCACAAATAGAATCAAGGTCTACAAATCTGAAATTGTGTCTTAAGACTCCTAGACTCTGACTTATCTGAGATAATCTAGTTCCTCCTGTCGACCCTCCAGGTCTATCCAGATGGGCTTAATGGAACTCCCTCACCAGACGAGGATCGAGGATGAGGGAGCGTGAGATCCAGGACCTCTCCTCCGGACCGTATCCCTCTCAGTCCACTGGGCACTGGAATCGGCGCACGTCCAGTAGTCGCCAGACGGATTACGCTGGATGCTCATCAATGACCCGGGCGGGTGGAGGGGGATCGGAAGGAGCACACAGAGTGCTGGAGAAGACTGGTTTCAGTTGGGATACATGGAAAGTGGGGTGGACTCTCATGGAGCGGGGTAGTCTTAGTCTGACCGAGTGAGTAGTAGTGCGCATGCGCCAACGTGCATGCTGCCTGTTGCCGTAGTTTCATCTCGTCGTCTTACTTTTTCCAACTTTTAGCTTTCCTTTTTCTTCCAATCTTAAGTAACTTGTGCGTAAGTATAATTTAAACTACGCTCTTTACTAAAATGAGAGTAGAAAGTGTTTTAGTACTTTTTAGCCGTGGAACTTCTTCTCCTGCTACTCGGTCAGGGCACCGCTGCAAATCAGCTGTTTGGCTGCATTGTTTACACCAAGGAACAGCTGATTGTGCTGAAGCCAAGTGGCATGGCACCCAGGACAACCGATATCCCCACTGAGATCTGGAGGAGGACACACCGAGGATGCAGAGGTGGAACGAAGCAGCGAGGGAAGAGAGAGGGGTGCAGACAAAAGTGACTTAAGAACAAGAGATTTAAGCCGTGTCTGCCTTCTCTCGTCATGGGCAACTTGAGATCGCTGGCGAATAAAATGGACGTGCTAACGGCGTTAGCCCGGAGTCAGACGGAGTTCCGTGAGTTTGATGTGCTTCTCAGAGACATGGCTACACCAGGATATCCCGGACCATAACGTTTCCATCGACGGCTTTCAGACTGTTCGGGCCGACAGGGATCACACCGGGAGCGGTAAGCGGAAAGGCGGCGGACTTGCTGTTCTGTTTAACAACAGATGGTGTAACCCTGGTCACGTTACTATCAAGCAGAGTATCTGTAGCCCGGACATTGAACTGTTAGCTGTGGGACTCCGGCCATATTATCTGCCACGTGAATTCTCACATGCCATTGTTGTGGCTGTTTACATCCCCCCTTCTGCTAACCCGGCATCGGCGTGCAACTCCATTCACACCGCCATAGCACAACTACAGACTCAACACCCGAGTGCACTCATATTAATCTTGGGTGACTTCAACCATGTCCGTGTTTCCACAACACTGACTAATTTCACCCAGTATGTGAGTTGAAGGACGCATACAGCTGAGTGCATTACTGGCTACATTAACTTCTGTGTGGACTGCAATGTCCCAACTAAGATGGTCCATTGTTATCTGAATAACAAACCGTGGATAACAAAGGACATCAAAGACATCCTGAATGCCAAGAGGAGGGCCTTTACTGAATAATAATATTGGTAATAGGGAGGAGGTGAGGGCAATCCAGGCCGACCTGAAGGTGAAGATCAGGGAGGCCAAGGAGAGGTACAGGAGGAAGCTGGAGTGGAAACTCCAGCAGAACAACATGAGTGAGGTCTGGAGCGGCATGAAGAGCATCACTGGCTTCAGACCGACTGGCAGCAGAGGAGTTGAAGGCAGCTTGGACAGGGCCAACGAACTTAATCTGTTCTTTAACAGATTCGACACACCGGCTCCTGCTCATCCCCCCTCTAACCCAGCTGTTGTCGGCCCCCAAGCTCCTCTGAGTACTCTGCTCCCCCCTCCCCATCAGGCCAACGGCCCTCTTCACACTAATGACTCCCCCCTCCCCCACATGTAACCTCTGCTGTGTGCCTGACCAGGTGAGAGGAAAGCTGATGAAACTCCACTTAAACAAGGCTGCAGGGCCCGATGGAGTTAGCCCCGGGGTGCTAAAAGCTTGTGCCCCCCAGCTATGTGGAGTCCTTCAACATGTCTTCAACCTGAGCCTGATTCTTCAAAGGGTCCCTGTTCTGTGGAAGACATCTTGCCTCGTTCCTGTGCCGAAGACGCCGCGTCCCAGTGGCTCCAGGGACTACAGACTGGTGGCACTGACCTCCCACATAATGAAGACCCTGGAGAGACTAGTGCTGGAACAACTGCGGCCCATGGTCAGACCCCTCCTGGACCCCCGTCAGTTCGCCTAGCAGCCCCGGATGGGAGTTGAGGATGCCATCATCTTCCTGCTGAACTGCATCCACACCCACCTGGACAAACCGGCAAGCACGGTGAGGATCATGTTTTTTGACTTCTTCAGTGCTTTCAACACCATCCGGCCAGCCCTGCTGGGTGAGAAGCTGGCAGCGATGCAGGTGGATGCCCCCCTCGTGTCCTGGATTGTGGACTACCTGACTGGCAGACCACAGCACGTGCGTCTGCAGCACTGTGTGTTGGACAGCGTGGTCAGCAACACTGGGGCCCCTCAGGGGACTGTCCTCTCTCCCTTCCACCATCTACACCATGGACTTCAGCTACCACACGGAGTCCTGCCACCTTCAGAAGTTTTCTGATGATTCTGCTGTGGTGGGATGTATCAGCGGTGGTGATGAGTCTGAGTACAGGGCTGTGGTGGGGAACTTTGTCTCATGGTGTGAGCAGAACCATCTGCAGCTCAATGTGACAAAGTCTAAGGAGCTGATTGTGGATCTACGAAGGGCCAAGGCACCAGTGACCCGGTTTCCATCCAGGGGGTCAGTGTGGACATGGTAGAGGATTACAAGTACCTGGGAGTACACATGGACAATAAACTGAACTGGGCTAAGAACACTCAAGCTCTGTATAGGAAGGGCCAGAGCCGCCTCTTTTTTCTGAGGAGGCTGAGGTCCTTCAACATCTGCCAGACAATGCTGAAGATGTTTTATGAGTCTGTGGTGGCCAGTGCTATCCTGTATGCTGTTGCATGCTGGGGCAGCAGGTTGAGGGTAGCGGACGCTAACAGACTCAACAAACTGATCCATAAGGCCAGTGACATTGTGGGGGTGGAGCTGGACTCTCTGGCGGTGGTGTCAGAGAGGAGGATGCTGGCCAAACTACATGCCATCTTGGACAGTGTCTCCCACCCACTCCATGACGTGCTGGTCAAGCAAAGGAGTACCTTCAGCGGAAGACTCATCCCCCCAAAAAGTACCACAGAGCACCACAGGAAGTCATTCCTGCCTGTGGCCATCAAACTCTAACTCCTCCCTCTAAGGGTAGTCTGTATGACCCTAAGTCATTAAACTGGATATTGATCATTACATAGTAATACTTGACATACTTGACATAATTGTGCAATATTCTGTGTAATACTCCTGTGCAATATTTTTGTTTAAAATTCCTTATTTATTGATATTTATTGACCTTAATAAGCTACAATTAACTTGACAGTTCATGCACTATTACCTTATACCGTATTATTATCATCAACCGGTAAACCCACTTGGTACTTCACACTTATTTTATTTTATACTTATACCCACTTGGTACTTAATTTATTTTCTCACCTGTATTTTTGCTAGTACTTTTATTCCTGTGTGCACTGACATAAAGGCGAGTTTCTGTAACAAAAGAGTTTCCCCTCGGGGATCAATAAAGTATTTCTGATTCTGATTAAGAATCGTAATTTTTTTGCCTGAAATTGTACCAACTACCATGATGAATCTCCCCTCTTTATCCTTGTATACTTGCTTCACATTAAAAAAGACTGACTTGGCAAACATGACTGCAACACCTCTCCTCTTCCCCTTGTTGTATGAGGCACTAAAAACTTGGTCCACCCATTCCTTTCTCAGCTTTTAAAAAAAAAAAATGTATTAGGAGTGCAAAACATACAACATAGGGTGAACACAAAACAACAACAAAACACAAAAACAACAATAAAACAGCAATGATAGTAACAGCAATGAAAAAATAAGCAGAAATGACAAACGGGTAACAGTAGAAGTATTTAAATAGTAATAGCATGTATAATAATAATAATAATATTTTGTGATGACGGCAACAGTAATATCAGTAATAATAACAGTAATAATAATAACGATAGTAATACTAAAAATGGTGTTGATAATTGTTACAGACACGCCAGGCTCCACCTCATCACAGCCACACCGCACCGTAACAATAATAAGTTGTGTTGACGGCACTAGTAATATCAATAATAATAATAGATAACATTGATAATAATAACAATAATAACAGTAGTGATACTAATACTAAAGATGGTGATAATATTTTGTGTTGACGGCAATAGTAATATCAATAATAATAACAATAATAACATTTATATCAATAATAATAGTAACAGTAATGACAGCAATAATAATAATAATAATAATAGTAATACTAAATATGGTGATGATGATAATATTTTGTATTGACAGCAATAGTAATATCAATAATAATAACAGTAATAATAATAATGATAAAATGACAATAGTAATAATAATAATGTAATAATGAAATGACACATACCTAACACATACCACACCTCTCCTAGCTTCTGTGTCAGTGTGCATGTTTTGTTTTGTTCTTTTCCTCCTTCTCATTCACAGTACAATTACTATTTGTATGTATGCCTAAGCTGAGCTGGTGCATTAAAATCATGTGTGCTATATGTTTGGTGTAGATTTAATTTAGTTATATTTATATATTTTAAATGTATATATTACATTTTTTTAAATTAAAGATATGCATTATACCGTTACCGTCCTTATATCAAGCAAAATATCATCCCATCAACATCATCTTATTACTGCTCAATGTTTCTATGATATTGATAATATTAATAATAACAATAATGTCAATAATAATAATAATGATGAAAATACTCATAATATTACTAAAACCTTGTATAAATATTTATAATAATAAATGAATACATAATTAATTAGGATGGGTGTGTCAGATTTGTAATAGTTGAAAGAGGTCTGATCTGGAGTGTTGTGGTTCCAATATACAGTTGTAATGAGGTGAAAAATATTCTAGGGAGATGTAGTCTGTGAGCAATTTTTTCCATTTTGTCCATTGTTTGATGTTTGATGTTGTATATGTTAGTAACCAACATGTTCCAGTATATAAAAAAAAAAACCCAAAACACCAAACAGCTGTCAAGGGCAGATATTTAACATATACAAAAACAAAAACATGAACTATATACATGAACAAGACTTCCATACATCCATTCGGCCAAGTTGTCGTCTCACAGGCCAAATCCTGATGTAACAGGGGCAGGGAATTGTGACGCTGACTCCCTGGGGTACCAAAGGTGCACCGGGTGTCACAGATGAGCCAGGCCTCACCAGCCTGTAATCACCCACACCTGCTCCAAATTACACTCCTGCTCCCCATTAGCTTCAATCACAGCTAGTACAAAAGCACACCACTCACCTCAGTCAGTGTCCGACCTCGTTTGAAGTCTAGGATTCTCTATCAGTATATTAGTACTCAGTATCTTACCTATTTCCTTTGTCTCCAGCGTTTCCCGTGTCTCCAGCATTTCCTTTGTCTCCAGCGTTTCCCGTGTCTCCAGCATTTCCTGTGTCTCCAGCGTTTCCCGTGTTTCCAACGTTTCCCTTGTCTGCCTCCAGTGCTCTCCCTATCTGCCTCCAGTGATCTCCCCGTCTGCCTCCAGTGATCTCTCTCCATACCCGCTATGTCCAGCTGTCATCTCAATAAAACCCCTTCTGTCTCCATCTCGGTGTCCCTTGCCTGTCTGTTCCATAACACCGGGTGCGTGCAGCCATTCTGTTTTTGAAACACGGCCGCCTCCAAGAGTGATTTCCACTCAAAATTCAAAATACCACCCCAATCACCCACACCTGCTCCCAATTACACTCCTGCTCCCCATTAGCTCCAATCACAGCTAGTACAAAAGCACACCACTCACCTCAGTCAGTGTCTGACCTCGTTTGAATCTAGGACTCTCTATCACTCAGTATCTTACCTATTTTCTTTGTCTCCAGCGTTTCCTGTGTCTCCAGCATTTCCTTTGTCTCCAGCATTTCCCGTGTCTCCAGCGTTTCCCTTGTCTGCCTCCAGTGCTCTCCCCGTCTGCCTCCAGTGCTCTGTCCCTTGCCTGTCTGTTCCATAACACCGGGTGCGTGCAGCCATTCTGTTTTTGAAACACGACCACCTCCAAGAGTGATTTCCACTCAAAATTCAAAATACCAGCAAGTATCCGTCAATTTAGAAACAAATCACTTATTATCCGGAAAATAAAGAAGAGAGGGGGGGAAAAAAGATACTTAAACGTATGAATCTCAACAAAGTGCCACTCTTTTCTGTAATTTAACCAGAGTTTACCCACATTCTGAAGCAGAAATATCCAGTTTAAATGTACTGCTTACATATTTTTAAAAGGTTCCTTCCTGCTGCAAAAATGCTTGAAGATCCGCGCTGGACAACGCTGTGCTCAATCCACGTCCACCTTTACCCTGCACTGACCATCTAGCCCTCAATATTTCTCTTACTTGTCGGTCCCATTCATCCACTCGAACTTTGATTCCCAGGTCCCACAGCAATAGTGCAGCATCCATCAGGGTAGGGAAAGTTTTTACTCCCGTCTCCAGGTAGATCCTTATCTGTGCTGGATAGATGCATTGCGCTCGCACAATCTTCATCTTGAGCTGTTTCATTACGTCTCGCACCTGTGCTCTTTTCCTCTGCAACTCAGGCGAGTAGTCATTGTCAAAGTAGAACCGTTTCGTGTTGTACAGGACCTCTTTTTGTGACCAGGCTTGCCTTAAGATTGCATCCTTAACCGCATAGTCTAGGAATCTAACTATTATCGATCTCGGAGGTGCGGTAGAGTCTTTTGGTTTGGCTGCAAAGGCCCTGTGTGCTTTTTCAATCTTTATATCCATGTCTGGAGGTAGCTGTAGAACTGAGGTGAGCAGCTCCATAACAAATTCCGCTGTGTTTTCTCCTTCGCAGCCCTCAGGAACTTGATATATTCGCAGATTATTCTGACAAAGTCTATTTTGCAGGTCTTCGCATCTACCTGTAAGATCCGCCTCACATTCCAGGAGATATCGCAGTGCTCTTTTGTACTTCATTTCACTTTCCTCAGCAACATTTTTCCGTTCCTCTGTCTCCCTGATTCTGCTCTCCAAACTATTTATTTGGCCTTTTAAGTCCTCAACCGAGGTCTCTAATTTCGTCAGTGATATTTTCGTTTGTTTATGCCCCTCTTGATTTTCTTTTCTTAACGATTTCAGTTCTTCCATCATTTCAGAAAGTTCGGGAGCACTCGGGCTAGCTTTAGCATGTCTGGTAGCGCTAGGTGATCGTTTTTTATCATCTCTTTCGCTCGAATTTTAATTTTTAGAAGCATTCTTGCGTCTTGTTGTCTATCTCATTTCTAAAAACTCTGATTTGATTTGATTATGTAAATCGAGATTTTTTGCAACAATCCGATGGAGCTTAACTTTCAAGTGTTTCCCACAAAATCCCATTTTTCAACTCCCCCTTTTCCCCCTCTCCTCGTGACTGAATTTTGGCAACCAAATTACTCCCTAAATTCACTAGGATGTAGGAAAACAATCTCTGAAATTAACAATTTTCTGGGGGAAGATTCCCAGAAAATGTACCTGGTAAGGTTTGGTCTCCTGATTTAGGCTATGATGTCTGGAGTTTGGCAAGTTGCTGATCAACCATACTTATTCATCATTGACTATGATTATTGACTTGCCTTTTTATCTATACATGCTTTATAAATTTTGAATTTGGCTGCTGAACTTTTTTAACAAAATTCCTGAGGGTTGAGGAGTAATGATCCCTACTCCTGTGGTGGGTAATGTGACAGAACTCCTACTCATAAAATGCACGACTTCACCGATACTAAATCTCACTCCAAACTAAATTGAAAAGCCTTGTTAATATGTGTCTGTGTGTGCAGGCTTAAGTTTTATTTGTGACGGGTCACGACTATATGTGAAGAGATGCAGCACCACACTACTGTCGCTTCCACACACCCCAGACGACCAGGTGGATTACAGGTATCTTCATTACCACACTCACAGTGCATTCCTTATTGCTCTGCAACACAGTATGACAGGGTAAGGGAAAGTCAGCAATGGTCTCGGGATAACGGTCACAGTGCATTTCTTATCACTCTGGCTAATTCAGTAAACAAAACTGCATGAATCTGGTGTTACAAAATAAAACAACACATTCTCATAACTTGGTGTGAATGTATAGTGTATATTATTATCTAGTATATTCTAGTATATTACAATGCCTTAGGCTAGGCTACATTGCATTCACATTTGCATGACATAATACATCTCTATATGCACTGACATTACACTGTTGAAAATCCCCCAGTAATCCATTTTGTAATATAGAAAATATCGAAATACACTTTCACCGTTTAGCAGGAGGTGAGCATAAACACAGCGCACATACACATCATGTGGCTAATCAACAGGCTGCTACACTAGACTAAGAGCTTGCCAAACTAGTGCGAGCTACTTAACTGAATAGGTAGAAAGGCAGCTCCAGCAGACAACCAAGATTATGCAATAAAACATAATGAAAACTAACACAGAGAAATGCATAAAATATTATCTGCAGTCAGCAATGGTCTTAGGATAACAATCTGGATAACACATGGAACAGGTGCAAATAATTATGCTAGTTTAACACTAAGTCTCTAAAATATAATTTCAAGGACTAGATAGATCATAGGCTGGGCTCAAGACAGTTAGCCAAAGTCAGTTATAAGTACATTACACGGTAAAATACAAAGTATGAACGTTTGGAATCTACAAAATCATTAATTATCCCAGACCATGCAAGAGGGTAATTCCAACGGCAACCCACATGCCATGCCATTCAATGCTATGCCAGTAAACGCTGTTGCACTACTTTGCCATAATTAAACCATGTAAATTCTACCCCGTTACATACAACCCCTTAAATTATGCTAAAGTGGGGCAACATACAAGAAGATCAAAACCGCAGAAAGAGAGAACAACAAAAAAAGTCACTATTTGTCACAAAATCTCATTGGTTGCACTACACATACATTGACGCTGCAATGGCACTAAATGCAGACCCCACCGTAGGTTCAGTATTCTCCACAAGTCTCTGGCCTGATTCTGGATCTCATAGACACATACTTCTGGTCAAAGTTATATGCTGCAATTTTCGCCACCCATCTTTGTTCACAAGCATATAACTTGGGCTTTGTTAGGTCAAGGGGTTGTTGTCAGACCATGCAGTGAAACGCCTCCCCCCCTTTGAGCCAGTGGGGGAACTTTTCACATATGGCCCACTTTAAGGCGAGAAATTCTAGCCTGTGAGCTGGGTAGTTCAACTGGTGACAGTGTTTTGCTGGCGAAGGCGACCAGTCTTGCGACTTTCTCACCAGCCTGAAGTTGGGAAAGAAAGTCGCCAAGAGGATTCACTATAACCAACTTCCGTTTTCGCTTTAATCCCAATAATTAACTCGCCAACATACTTAACGTAATTTTGAAGGTTTTACCAATATTCGCGGCTTAAATTGGCATAAAAAGCGGATTTGGCTAGCGTCGTCCTTATTGTAGATAGTAGATACAACTAGCTAACTTGTGAAGTCTTTCCGAATCCGTCAGGACATGAAAGCAGCGCACACAGCGCGTCACGTGCTTGTGCGGGTGGGGGCGGAAGTGGAACTCTTGTCTTCCTTTCACATCCCTCCCCACCTTCGCTCGGATACAGCTACACCGAATGGAACTGGTAAGGTGAAACTCTGCTGCTTCAACTTTTTCCACTACGGCCTCGTTTTAACTTTCGGTGATGTTTGTAACGTGTTTACGCTCTCTGTTTGTCCCATGTGACTCCCTGCTTGATCCACCGGGCTGAGCTTTGCTTTGCCTGTCTTCCATCTTTTCGGTCATGCAAAGATGTGATAACTTTCGTTTTGGTGTACTATTCATTGTCTTGCATGTAGAATAGTTCAGTATATGAAAAAGTTCCTCTTAGGATTATTTACTTTGAGACAAAGTGTGTGTTTTGACTTGATGTTTTAAAGAGTAGAGTAAAACTTGTTTAAACTCCTCAGGTTCTGCTGAGGCCCCCTCAGTCCGACTGACTTCAACAGTAAGTCCCTCAGGACAGCAATGGATCACAGTGGAGCCAGTGAGGGGCCTGGACCAGGCAGAAGACCGCCCAGTCTCTCCTCTGGGACACCCATGAGTGCCAAGGGACAAGCAGCACAGAGTGGTCAAAGGCCCAAAGTAAAGATAACTCCCTTCCACAGCTCACCCATAGTCAGCAGTGATGGAGCTCACTGCAGCAAACAATCAGGAGCAGTTTCTAGGAAACCACTGGCATCTCCTGGCAGTCTGTTTCTGGACACACCTGCTCGGCTGACTGCTTCACCTGTCAGAGAGAGACTCGCTGCTGCTGGGAGCTCCGAGGATCAAACTCCCAGATCTGGCTCTCTACTCGCCACAACAGAAGAAAAAGCACTTGTTTTCCAGGTAAATGCATATACTGATTGTTGAAGGGTGTTTCAAGTTGCAATTTCATGTAAAATGTTTCCATCATCATTTTTTAAATTCCAACCACAAGTTGGAAATCTCAGTGATAATATGAGAGAGGAAGTTCAGTGTGGATCATATGGCAGAAAAAAAATATTGATGTGGAAATCTGTGTGCATGGACTAATAAACTGTAAAATAAAATAAAAAGTTTGGAAGAGTGCTCACTAAGTAAAGACTTCCGTCATGGACCTGCACAATATAATGGGTCAGGAATTAGATATTGTTAAGGTAATTCAATGTTTTATTTAACCTTTATATCCACTAAATGAAAGCACATATTAATCTATGAAAAATGAGTGTTATAACATGTGTCTAGTTTGTTGCACATAACAGAGAGACCCTCAGCCAACCACAGCTGTGGATAAATTAACTAGGCAAGTCCTATTTGATTATTAATGCATAATTTATATGTGAGGACTAAGTGGAGACCAAGGGATGTATTTTGCCATATAACTTGTGCTTTAGCAATCAACTAAGTGCAGCCTACAAGGTATTATATTTTTTCACTATTTTTTGACACTAGTTATTCGTCTGCTTTCATTTAGCTAGTTTGACAATCAGTTACCACATTACCTAAATTTCATGCTTTTATTGAATTAAATTGAATTATTCCTTGTACAGAGTTTTATTAGCCTGAACGCATGGATTACTTAAAACAGAATTGTAGAATTTAGACACAAACTCTTCATGACAATAATTAATGGAAGATAGTGGACTGTTATATTTTAACATTGAAAATGTTGGCTCCACATAATAATTGAACCCTCCATATTAATATAGAAACATTCAGCCTTTGGCTAACAATATTTAAATTAATTCCCCCCCTCATCAATCTACACTCAATACGCCATAATGACAAAGTTTTAAAATTTATTAAAAAGAAAAAACTGAAATATTAAATTGACATAAGTATTCAGACCCTGAACTCAGTACTTAGTTGAAGCACCTTTGGCAGCATAAGACGGTGTAGTCCCTCATTCGTCCAGGAGTGTTCTATCGTAGAAAAGGTTTCAGTCGTAGCCTTTTCTACCACCTTTGGCAGCGATACAGCCTTGAGTCTTCTTGGGTATGATGCAACAAGCTGTGCACACCTGGATTTGAAGATTGGGGATTCGATTCTGCCATTTTCAGATCTCTCCAGAGATGTTTGATTGGGTTCAAGTCCAGGCTCTGGCTGGGCCACTCTAGGAGATTCACAGAGCTGTCCCTAAGACACTCTTTGCTTGTCTTGACTGTGTGCTGCACATGCACATGTGAATTTAAATGTAATAACTGGTCTGTTCTTGCCTTCTCTATTCTAATTTATTAAATAAATAAAGTATGTTGTCCTCTATACCCAGTTATATCTATCAAGCCAGATGAAACTAACCACTTCAAGCATGCCTTAAGGACATAAAAACCTGGATGACCTGCAATTTTCTGATGTTAAACTCTGACAAAACTGAAGTTATTGTACTTGGCCCCAAACACCTCAGAGACACATTATCTTAAGATATAGTTACTCTAGATGGCATTGCCCTGGCCTTCAGCACCACCGTAAGTAACCTCAGAGTTATGTTTGATCAGGATTTATCCTTTAACTCCCACATGAAACAAATTTCAATGAGTGCCTTCTTTCACCTACGCAACATTGCAAAAATCAGGCACATCCTGTCTCAAAATGATGCCAAAAACCTAGTGCATGCATTTGTTACTTCTAGGTTGGACTTCTGCAATTCCTTATTATCAGGCTGCCCGAATAAGTCCCTTAAGACTCTCCAGTTGATCCAGAATGCTGCGGCACATGTACTGACAAGAACTACGAAAAGAGATCATATTTCTGCAATATTAGCTTCTCTGCACTGACTCCCTGTAAAATCCAGAATAGAATTTAAAATCCTTCTCCTCACCTACAAAGCTCTTAATGGTCTGGCGCCATCATATCTTGAACATCTCATAATACCATATTACCTGACTAGAACACTGCGCTCCCAAAATGCAGGGTTACTTGTGGTTCCAAGAGTCTCCAAAAGTAGAATGGGAGCCAGAGCCTTCAGTTATCAAGCTCCTGTCTTTTGGAATCAGGTCCCAATTTGGGTTCGGGAGGCAGACACTATCTCCACATTTAAGAGTAGGCTTAAGACTATAAGCTCTAAGAGCTATAAGCTCTAAAGAGACTCAAAGAGACTATAAGCTCTTTGATAAAGCTTATAGTTAGGGCTGGCTTGGGTGAGTCCTGAACCATCCCTTAGTTATGCTGCTATAGGCCTAGACTGCCGGGACTTCCCCTGATGCACCTCTTTCCTCTCTCCTCTCTCCTCCTCTCCCTCTCCATCTGTATGCATTTTTATCCCATTACTGCATGTTACGAACTCGACATCTTCTCTCTCCCGTAGTTTTGTACTTTCTTGTTTTTCTGCTCTCTCCTTCTGTTACTTTCAGCAGGTATTTCTGCCTCCGGAGCTGCAGAGACTGGATCTGTGGTTGTGGGCCACCTGCTGCCCCCCGTGTACCTGCTTGACAACTGCTACTACAGTTGTTGTTATTGGCTCTGTTACTATTATTGTTATTACTATACTATGACTGTAATTCTTCTTCTTATCATTATTATTATTATTATTATTATTATTATTATTATTATTATTATTCATTTATTAATATTAATATTACCACTACCATTACATTATTACTATTTTAAAATTCAAGGTGGTATTTGCATTGTTCTTCCCTCTCCCCCACCCCCCTTCTCTCTCTTTCTCTCTCTCTCAACCTCTGTCTCTATCTCGCTCTCTACCTAACCTAACACGGCAGTGGCGGATGGCCGGCCACCATTGATTCTGGTTCGGTCCAAGGTTTCTGCCTGTTAAAAGGAAGTTTTTTCTTGCCACTGTCACCAAGTGCTTGCTCATGGTGGGATTTGTTGGGTCTCTGTAAATAATATTATAAAGAGTACGGTCTAGACCTGCTCTAAAGGAAAATTGCAATGAGATAACCTCTGTTATGAATTGGTGCTATATAAATAAAATTGAATTGAATTCTTTTTGCCTCCAAAGCCTGCTGGCAGGAATGCACCAAAGTTGAGCCTGATAGACTCACAGACGTCTGGACCACCATCTAATGCGGAGCTTCGTCACAGCCAGAAAGGCAAAGAGAAAAGAGATGTCTCCCTGTCCATCAAACCTCAGTCAGGTTAGTTGATCCTTTCTTTTGCAAACTTTATTAGTTTGAATCTAAATTTTAAAGATACTTGATGGAAAGCAGGTTGCAACAGCAGCAGAGAGAACAACATGTATACATAAGTAACAAGCAGTTGCTGCAGTATATGACTACAGCAGCTGCATAAATATAGATAGTACATCTTTTAAGTATCTTATCTTTAAGTGCAATTAATGTGGTCTGTTTATAAGGTATGGGTATAAGCATGGATATACAGATATTATGTGTACATAGCAAAAGAGCTATGTATAGAAATGTGTCCAGACAACAGTCTGCATTGGACGCATCTCACATTATTGAAAAATATCACAAAAATATCAACTTCTGTGCAAAAATACAGTATTTCCAAAAGTTCTTTTGTGCATTTTAAGTGATTCATATTAGCATATTAGCATTAGTTATCCAATTATACATCTTACTTCTTACAATTTAATGTTATTAAAGTCTATTTTATTTCTATTTTATTTCTTTATTGTTTGGATTCATTTTTTATTTTTCACCCTATTCTGTGTGTATTTTGCTGTTAGGTGAGGAATCTCCTTATTTGAAGCTGCAATAATCTAAATTTCTCACTGGGGTCAATAATTTTAATGTTTCAGTGCACAATCTTTTTGATATTCTAATTCACATGTGCATTTTTTAAAACTTTCATTGTTTTAGTGATAATACCAGTATTGTTGTGAGTTACAGCCTATTAATGTCAAGGTTACATTGATTAATCAAAACATACTGTGTGTAATAACAGTTTCATGTGGTAAAAATCAGTTTTTAAAGTACAAACTTGGGTGTTGATGTAACAAAGTGACTTTTGGGGCATTATTTCCTTGTGATGACTTCCATTTAACCTTACTCTGTGTGCTCTTCCTAGCCGTGAAGAGGAAGAAGAGGAAGATGGGAATGTACAACCTGGTCCCTAAGAAGAAGGCCAAGGCCCTTAAACAGCAGGAGAAGGCAGGTCCATTTATTTATTTATTCCTGTTTGTCAGACCTCCTACCAGCCCACTGTCAGTAACACAGAAGAGTAAATGAATGCCTCAAACAATATGTTGACTTTTATACAATATTGATCTTTCAAATTATGTTTATAACCTGTAGAGAGTGACAGGAAACATGGAGAAATAGACTGGGGGATGTCATGTGGAAAAGGTATTATCTTCAGTCTGGAGTCAGCATTTATCTGTTACTAGCAGCTAGCATACATCACTCTTTCTACCAGCTGGGTCAGTCCAAAGAAATAAAAAAAAAACAACACTTCATACGTGGAGCCACTTGAGTTATAATATCTGTATCATTTTTTCACACTAATGCTTTAGTTCACATAAAGCCATACGCTACATGGTACTTGCCAGTGGAGAGTGATATCTGGCATTGGAACATTAATGACATGGTGTTTATAGGTGGCATATGCCACTAGATCAACAGTGGCATACCACTAAGAACTGGCATATGCCAATGAACCAAATAGCCACTTTTAAATTTCGGCATCGCAATTCCCCGTGAAGAGCGAAGTTATTACCATGCTTAAACCAACTAAAAAAGCGCCCAAGAAAGCGGTGACCAAGATCGCTGGCAAGAAAGACAAGAAGAGGAGGAGAACTATGCCATCTACGTGTACAAGGTATCTCCTTATGGAAAGCCATTTCATTCAGAACCTCACCCAAACTGTACACCACCTATCCAGTTAACAGACACCACCGACCCAGTCATCCTGCGCCACTACCCAGTGGACAGCGTGCGCTGTCCAATTTGGTCGCCCACCCAGCTGGGTAATGCAGGGTACTGGGAGAGGTTAGTCTTCAGGCATTTCTGCCATAAACTATTAATGTGTATGTTGCATTTTACTGCTGTAGATGTTTAAGGTTGAGCTTTCACTGGACTCTAAAGGTATGAAAAATTGTAATCTAAAAAGTAACCTGTAAATAAAGCTGTCATACAAATGTAGTGGAGGAAAAGGTAGGCTACAATATTTGCCTCTGAGATGTAGTGTATTAGAAGTATAAAGTTGAAGTATAAAAAATGGAAATACTCAAGTAAAGTACAAGTACCTCAAATTTGTACTTAAGTACAGTATAGGCAACAAAACTAAACCTAACCAAGTAGTTTTGTTGCCTTAACCTAACCAAACTACAACTGAAAACTGAAAATATTTTCTAAAATGAATAAGGCACAATTGTCCAAATTAACCCCACACAGGCATCGAACCTTCTGGATGAAAACCCTGTGTTTGACACATTCCTCCACCACAACCTCCTCCCAATATGGACTTTTTCGCTTTTTATATTACGTCACCTGACTTCCTAAAGCCTTTCAGGCAGAAAGGCCATCCAGCTGGGTGGCGCACACTGTCGACTGGGTGCCGCGCGGTGTCCAATTGGGTCACTCTGCGCTGTTGACTGGGTGGCCCACGATGTCCAATTGGGTTGCTCTGCGCTGTCGACTGGGACCATCACCTCCAGGGAGACCAAGAACACCGTCTGCCTCCTGCTGCCCGGTGAGCTGGCTGAGCATGGCGTGTCTAAAGGGGAACCAAGGTCGTATACCTGCTCCAAGTAAACAGTTCTGCTGCATCTTCAATATACAAAACTCCCTGGGATGAAAGCAACACAAACACTGCAGCAGTTTTAAATGGGATTATTTTATTTTTCTACAAAACTAATGTGATCACTTATGTTTTTTTTATTGTATGTGGAAAAACTGCTCTCATCATATAAATGTTTTACACATAGGCGCTTTAAGGGCAGCAGACCTTCATATTGGGTAATTTGACATGGACAGTTGAAGACTTAAGAGTTTTTTTTATTTACATATTACAAAAAGAGAGAGACTGCATAGTCTACACAAGTACAGGCCAACTTTAAGTGACCAATTTTCAGAAGATGACATTACCACATTTTTTTGTCAAGCCCCCCCATTGGAAGTAGAACAACCTTCACTTTCCCCTCTCCTCTTAATCCTTCAATAATAGCAAAAAAAAGAGGATCAGAAATGGCATAACGTGCCAAAAAAGTCGACATTATCAATAGCGACTGATGTACAGTATTTGTCAGTGAAAACTCATGCTTTGCTTTTATTTCTATTTCTATTTATTTCTTCCTCTCCATCTGTAGGCATTTTTATCCCATTACTGCATGTTACTAACTCGACATCTTCTCTCTCCCGTAGTTTTGTACTTTCTCGTCTCTCTCCTCTCTCATTCTGTTGCTTTCAGCAGGTATTTCTGCCTCCAGAGCTGCAGAGTTTTATGATTGCAAGCCTCCTACTGCTCCCATGATCTTGCTTGACAACCGCTCCAACAATTAGTATTAGTCTTGTTACTATTATTATCATTATTATTCCGATCATTATTATTACTATTATTATTTTATTAATTATTAATTAATAAGTATGCTCTCTTACCGCCTGCTTTCTTGCTCTCTCTCTCTCAACCCAACCGGCAGCGGCAGTTGGCCGCCCACCCTGAGTCTGGTTCTACTCGAGGTTTCTGCCTCTTAAAAGTTTTTCCTTGCCACTGTCACCACAGTGCTTGCTCTTGGTGGGAATTGTTGGGTCTCTGTAAATAAATCTATATTATAAAGACTACGGTCTAGACCTGTGCTATAGTCCAATGAGATAACTTCTGTAATGAATTGGCGCTATATAAATAAATTGCATTATTTTCTTCCCCTTCAAAAACCTGCCCGTCCTGTTAGCCATATGCTGTTTGTGATTAAGTGAATTACATGTGTGTTTTCTTGTTACTCTTGTTCTCTTTGTATTCACTCATTTTCACTCAGATGTCATTTTAAAAATTACACTCTACAAGTCTTGAATGTTACAAGTTTAAATTTTGGCCCAAAGTATGTAAGGGGATGGAATACTAATACATACAATAATAATACATTCCTTGTTTCAATCAGAAAGAGGAGCCAAGAGCCGGTGTAGAGAAGAACCTAGCTGCAGCAGATGAGAAACTAGTGATTCTGCCAGAAACTCTGAAGGTTGTTAGAAATGAATTGCTGATGGAGGTTGAACCTGGAGAAGGCAGCCATGTTGAATACACAGAGCTGGCTTTGGACTGTCTGGACCTGAAAGCTCAGGAAGAGCTGCTTTCACCTCCCCTGACAGGTGATAACAGCATCTCACTGACTTATTTGGCTTCATAAGATTGATCTAAGATCACCTAAATTCATTCATGTCCCCTTTCTCTTCAGAATAAATTTTTATAGGTCACACAGGTCTGTTTGATGGTTTTATGTGTCGTGAAAAAATGGGATGTGTGTGCAGGTGTAGTAGCGGATGCTGAGGTGACAGAAACAGACCTGGCTGAGGAGTTACCACTGTGCTGCTGTCGAATGGAGACTCCTCACAGTGTAGGCAGCGTGTCCACACTGGATCAGACCTGCATGGCCATGGAGAGCATGGATGGAATGGTAAACACTGATGTATCACTTTGATATTGGCCTCTTATTAGAAATCAGACAATCCTGAATTACAAAGCAGATGTTTAAAAGAGCACTGCAGTAATGATTACCTGCCCTATGTGGTTTAGAGTGGAATTGCTCTTTAAAGCCCTTTTTAGGGAGGGTAATCCTCATTGGTATAAGATTCAGTGGAATAGTTTTAGCTGATTTTCATCCTGGAATCCAAGAATAGCTCTGCAAGGAAAACAATGAATACTTGTAGGATGTGATCAAACTAAAAAATATAAAAAATCTGTTGCTAGGTAAGGTTATTAGGAGTCCAGAAGCACCAACGGTAGTAGAACCCTATTGGTTTTAATGTTATAACAGTATGTTAGGTTATTTTTGTGAATGCCTACTTGATTTCTCTCCACAGCTGAATCGTTGCCAGAGGCGAGTGATGAAGCAGGAAATGATGCGACCCTCCAACACGGTCCATCTACTGGTTCTGTGTGAGGACCACCGGGCTGGCATGGTCAAACACCAATGCTGTCCTGGCTGTGGACTCTTCTGCAGGGTGGTGAGGGAAAACAAAGCACACTGATGCTGTAGACACATTGAGACTTGACATTACTACTATACTGTACATTATTTTGATTATATATTTACAGTAGAATTGATCAAGATTACAGTGGTGTTCTATGGGAAGATTTTAAGTAGAACTCATGACCAAGAAAATTTCACACAGTCGTGGATGAATATTGTTATATCATCCTCGATTTCCTCTTCTCCTTTTTTCTTCTGCCTTTTTTGGCTTTTTCGCCACCTTCATTGTCTCTTGTCCTGCTTTGCCTACTCTTTTTTTCTTTGTCTCCTTTTTCTAAACCTCCCTGTTTTTACATGTCTGGTGACATGTAAAGATCACTGTAGTTTGTGGCGGTAGCATTGAAGCTAACGGTTAGTGCTACATAGCTAGACTAGCTACCTGGGATGCGCAGGTCAAACGCGATGCGCAAAACACCAGCTTTATGCATTATAGTAGCACAATTGTCAGGACTGAGCGCCGCGGCGCCTCTCCGTTCACCGTGTGACCATCAGTTCTCACCCCACGGATGTGTGCTTGCCGCTCGGCCATGGAGGCAGCCTGGACCGGTCCCACGCTAGCTTCTGCTGGTAGTGATTGATGACTACTTGAGGGGATGAAACGTATTGGCGTATCGTTACTGTTCATTAAATAGTCAAACTGATTGGAGGTCGTTGTCATTCTTTCGTCAACCTAGGTGTACATTATATTTGCGTTTGTAACATAGACTATTATTGAAATGTGACAGGTAAGTTTCAAATTCTTGTAAAATAAATTCTTTCCAGACACCAGTGTTAATAGAGCTGTACAGCTGGCACAAGAACACGCTGACTGCCAAGCAATCCAACGTGATAACTAACAAGAAGAAGCAGTCGACTTTGAGTGAGATAACAGAGGCAATAAATGATTGTTCCGACTCAGGCAGCCTTTGTTCAGAAAACGATGTTTGTAAAAGTGGAAAGACCTCCTGAGCAAGGCAAAGAGACATTGCATTAAAAAAAAAAAATCATCAAACTAGTGGGGGTCTTCCCCCCCAAAACGTTTGTATATAGTGATAGAATTTTGATGTTTTTGGAGAAGATTCACCTGCTTTTATTGGTTTGGTTGGTGTGGAAAGCAGCCATATTGACCAACTGCTGGAAGAGAGTGATGTCTCTTCAGAGATGGATGTGGTTCAAGTTGACATTACAAGCGATGAGAGCAGTAACGTTCCTTTGAATTGCGAAGGTGTGTATTCCACATAAACTAACCATTTATTTATTTAGTAGTTAATTAGTGGGTGCACGGTGGCAGAGCGGCTAAAGCTCCTGCCTCCCAATAAGGAGATCGTGGGTTCGTGGGATCGATTCCCGGACCAGACCAACATCACACAATCTCTCTGGGTGGAGTCTGCATGTCCTCCCCGTGTTACCGTGGGTTCTCTCCGGGTTCTCCGGCTTCCTCCCCGGTACCCTGCCTAAGGCCCAAAGTCACTGGGATAGGCTCCAGTCACCCGCGACCCCTAACGGGACCAAGCGGTAGAAAATGGATGGATAGTTAATTAGTTTAATAATAGATAAATAAACTAATAATAAAATCTGCCAACGTTATAATAATAATAACGTTAGGCTAAGTCTTAGAAATTGTCAACGATATAGGCCAGATTTAATGAATTCGCCACTTGATTTCAGACTCAACCGATGCCACTCCACAAATTCTTCATGGCAGCAGCAGAGCACCACCAAGGAAATGGAGTAGACAGGATGATCTTCAGCAGATGCTACTTGAAATGAGTGGAGACTGAAACAAAAAATTACAGACGGAGCTGGAAAAGTTAGAGCTGAAAAAATAGAAATTAGCTCTAGAACTACAGTTGCTCCAACCACAACTAAATAGGCCCCCTCTCGTATTTTTGAAGAGGAGGAGCTGTCCTATGTGGAAATGAATTAAATCAACTTGATAAAAATAATAATAATTAAAGCTGCAAGCAGTGTTGAACATGCCCTTGCCTCCATGCGCACCTTGGGGGGAGCAACAGCCGCGGTCTTGTGACTGGAAGCTGGCTGTCACCACTCTGAATGTTCACAACCATCAGGCACTGCGTGAAGGAGTTAAATATCACTTCCTGCGTCCACTATGTGGTGGTGGAGAACACACACTAATCATACATGATGTTGCCGTATATCAACTCTAGACCACACAATGTACATTTCATGTTGTTTGTATGGTGCTTTTCAGATGTGGCTTGCTTCCTGTTGCTAGTAAGTGGTCCTATGACTATGACTCATGAATGTCATATAAGTGTTACCGGGAGTGATCCATCAATAACCATATGAAGTTTGAGGCTGATCAGTTGAAACATTGCTGAGTTATTTCCACTTCCTGTTTGGCATGGCGTCACGCATCTGCCATGGTGACCACGTTCAACACATCAACAGATGTTTCTGTATATCAAGTGTAGACCACACAATGTACATTTCATGTAGACGTAAATAATACACTTACCTGTGAGTTGTGAGGTGCAGCAGGTCTTTTGTCAGCCATGACAAAATGGGAGAGACTACACAGCTACCCTGTGGTGTGAAGAAGTCCTTTGAAAGGAGTTGGATTGAATCTGAGCTCCTCTATTCTAGTCTAGAGTCCAGCGGATGAGTGCCTCTGAGTTGAAACTAAATTTTGAGAAACTGAGTTTGAAAACTAAATTTTGAGAAACTGAATTTGAAAATTGAATTCCAAAATGAATTTGAAACTCCACCGATATTGAAATAATACTCACAAGTTTAAAGCAATACAAGTTAAATTCAATTTCAAGCCATTAGATTTAATTCCAATCTGTGAAATACAATTTAAAATTTTGCATACAATATTTAGTTTGAACATTTCAGATTCAAAACTGTTAAATTAAATTTCAAACTGTTAAATTCAATTTCAATCTGTGAAATACAGTTTCAAATTTAGCATACAATATTCAGTTTGAACATTTCAAAATCAGAACTATTAAATTCAGATTCAATTCGTGCTGGCACTAAAATAACTCCATAAAATGTAATGGGTAAATAGTTTAAATATAGCAAAACTAATGGATAAATGGTAAAAGTAGATAGCTAAAATGAATAGATACATAGTTAAAATAAATGGCTAAAAGTAGTTGATACATGGTTATTCAATTAAATTAAATTTTATTTATATAGTGCCAATTCATAACAGAAGATTATGGATGGATAAAGATATTGGATAAATATTTGAAGTAGATAGCTAAAAGTAATGGATAAATACTTAAAATTGTCAGATAAAAGTACTGGCTAAATAGTGGATAATGGATAAATTAATGGTAAAAAAAATAGAAAGCTCAAAATCATTGATAAACAATTGAAAGTCCATCCATCCATCCATCCATCCATCCATCCATCCATCTTCTTCCGCTTATCCGGGGCCGGGTCGCGGGGGCAGCAGTCTAAGCAGGGACTCCCAGACTTCCTTCGCCCCAGACACTTCCTCCAGCTCCTCCGGGGGGATCCCGAGGCGTTCCCAGGCCAGCCGAGAGACATAGTCCCTCCAGCGTGTCCTGGGTCTTCCCCGGGGCCGCCTCCCGGTGGGACATGCCCAGAACACCTCCCGAGGGAGGCGTCCAGGAGGCATCCGGATCAGATGCCCTAGCCACCTCAGCTGGCTCCTCTCGACGTGGAGGAGCAGCGGCTCTACTCGAGCTCCCCGTGTGACTGAGCTCCTCACCCTATCTCTAAGGGAGCGCCCAGCCACCGGGCGGAGGAAGCCCATTTCGCCGCTTGTATCCGCGATCTTGTCCTTTCGGTCACTACCCAAAGCTCATGACCATAGGTGAGGGCAGGAGCGAGATTGACCGGTAAATCGAGAGCTTTGTCTTCGACTCAGCTCCTTCTTTACCACAACGGTCCGATACAGCGCCCGCATCACTGCAGACGCTGCACCGATCCGCCTGTCAATCTCACGCTCCATCCGTCCCTCACTCGTGAACAAGACCCCGAGATACTTAAACTCCTCCACTTGAGGCAAGGACTCCCCACCCACGCCAAGAGAGCAAACCACCTTTTTCCGTCAAGAACCATGGCCTCAGATTTGAAGAGCTGATTCTCATCCCAGCTGCTTCACACTCGGCTGCAAACCGTCCCAGTGCATGCTGCAGGTCCGGTTTGAAGAAGCCATCAGAACGACATCATCTGCAAACAGCAGAGATGAGATCCTGTGGTTCCCAAACCGACACCCTCCGCCCCTGACTGCGCCTAGAAATTCTGTCCATATAAATTATGAACAGAACCGGTGACAAAGGGCAGCCCTGGCGGAGTCCAACATGCACCGGAACAGGTCTGACTTACTGCCGGCAATGCGAACACAGCTCCTGCTCCGGTTATACAGGGACCGGACAGCCCTTAGCAAAGGGCCCCGGACCCCATACTCCCAGAGCACTCCCCACAAAGCGCCCCGGGGCACACGGTCGAATGCCTTCTCCAGATCCACAAAGCACATGTGGACTGGTTGGGCAAACTCCATGAACCCTCGAGCACCCGATGGAGAGTATAGAGCTGGTCCAGTGTTCCACGACCGGGACGAAAACCACTCTGCTCCTCCTGAATCCGAGGTTCGACTATCGGACGAATTCTCCTCTCCAGTACCCTGGAATAGACCTTACCGGGGAGGCTGAGAAGTGTGATCCCTCTGTGATTGGAACACACCCTCCGGTCCCCTTCTTATACAGAGGGACCACCACCCGGTCTGCCAGTCCAGAGGCACTGTCCCAGATCACACGCGATGTTGCAGAGGCGTGTCAGCCAAGACAGTCCCACAACATCCAGAGACTTAAGATACTCAGGACGGATCTCATCCACCCCGAAGCCTTGCCACCAAGGAGCTTGCCAACAACCTCAGTGACTTCGGCCAGGGTGATGGATGAGTCCGCCTCGGTCCCCAGCCTCCGCTTCCTCTTGGAAGGCGTGACAGCGGGATTGAGGAGATCCTCAAAGTATTCCTTCCACCGTCCGACAACATCCCCAGTCGAGGTCAACAGCTCTCCACCCGCACCATACAAGGTGTTGGTGAAGCACTGCTTCCCCCTCCTGAGCCGTCGGACGGTTTGCCAGAATTTCTTTGAGGCCGACCGATAGTCCTCCTCCATGGCCTCTCCGAACCTCTCGCAGGCCTGAGTTTTTGCCTCTGTGACCGCACGGGCTGCAGCACGCTTAGCCTGCCGGTACCTGTCAGCTGCCTCGGGAGTCCCACGAGCCAACAAGGCCCGATAGGACTCCTTCTTCAGCCTGACGGCATCCCTTACTTCCGGCGTCCACCACCGTGTTCGGGGATTGCCGCCGCGACAGGCACCAGAAACCTTGCGACCACAGCTACGAGCCGCCGCATCAACAATGGAGGTGGAAAACATGGTCCACTGGGACTCAATGTCCCCAACCTCCCCCGGGATCTGGGAGAAGCTCTCCCGGAGGTGTGAGTTGTAGACCCTGCTGACAGAGGGCTCCGCCAGACGCTCCCAGCAGACCCTCACGATACGCTTGGGCCTGCCAAGTCTGTCCGCTTCCTCCCCGCCAGCGGATCCAACTCATGACCATAGGTGAGGGCAGGAGCGAGATTGACCGGTAAATCGAGAGCTTTGTCTTCGACTCAGCTCCTTCTTTACCACAACGGTCCGATACAGCGCCCGCATCACTGCAGACGCTGCACCGATCCGCCTGTCAATCTCACGCTCCATCCGTCCCTCACTCGTGAACAAGACCCCGAGATACTTAAACTCCTCCACTTGAGGCAAGGACTCCCCACCCACGCCAAGAGAGCAAACCACCTTTTTCCGGTCAAGAACCATGGCCTCAGATTTGGAAGAGCTGATTCTCATCCCAGCTGCTTCACACTCGGCTGCAAACCGTCCCAGTGCATGCTGCAGGTCCGGTTTGAAGAAGCCATCAGAACGACATCATCTGCAAACAGCAGAGATGAGATCCTGTGGTTCCCAAACCGACACCCTCCGCCCCTGACTGCGCCTAGAAATTCTGTCCATATAAATTATGAACAGAACCGGTGACAAAGGGCAGCCCTGGCGGAGTCCAACATGCACCGGGAACAGGTCTGACTTACTGCCGGCAATGCGAACACAGCTCCTGCTCCGTTATACAGGGACCGGACAGCCCTTAGCAAAGGGCCCCGGACCCCATACTCCCAGAGCACTCCCCACAAAGCGCCTGGGCACACGGTCGAATGCCTTCTCCAGATCCACAAAGCACATGTGGACTGGTTGGGCAAACTCCCATGAACCCTCGAGCACCCGATGGAGAGTATAGAGCTGGTCCAGTGTTCCACGACCGGGACGAAAACCACTCTGCTCCTCCTGAATCCGAGGTTCGACTATCGGACGAATTCTCCTCTCCAGTACCCTGGAATAGACCTTACCGGGAGGCTGAGAAGTGTGATCCCTCTGTGATTGAACACACCCTCCGTCCCCTTCTTATACAGAGGGACCACCACCCCGGTCTGCCAGTCCAGAGGCACTGTCCCAGATCACACGCGATGTTGCAGAGACGTGTCAGCCAAGACAGTCCCACAACATCCAGAGACTTAAGATACTCAGGACGGATCTCATCCACCCTCAAGCCTTGCCACCAAGGAGCTTGCCAACAACCTCAGTGACTTCGGCCAGGGTGATGGATGAGTCCGCCTCGGTCCCCAGCCTCCGCTTCCTCTTCGGAAGACGTGACAGCGGATTGAGGAGATCCTCAAAGTATTCCTTCCACCGTCCGACAACATCCCCAGTCGAGGTCAACAGCTCTCCACCCGCACCATACAAGGTGTTGGTGAAGCACTGCTTCCCTCCTGAGCCGCCGGACGGTTTGCCAGAATTTCTTTGAGGCCGACCGATAGTCCTCCTCCATGGCCTCTCCGAACCTCTCCCAGTCCTGAGTTTTTGCCTCTGTGACCGCACGGGCTGCAGCACGCTTAGCCTGCCGGTACCTGTCAGCTGCCTCGGGAGTCCCACGAGCCAACAAGGCCCGATAGGACTCCTTCTTCAGCCTGACGGCATCCCTTACTTCCGCGCCCACCACCGGTTCGGGGATTGCCGCGCGACAGGCACCAGAAACCTTGCGACCACAGCTACGAGCCGCCGCATCAACAATGGAGGTGGAAAACATGGTCCACTGGGACTCAATGTCCCCAACCTCCCCCGGGATCTGGGAGAAGCTCTCCCGGAGGTGTGAGTTGTAGACCCTGCTGACAGAGGGCTCCGCCAGACGCTCCCAGCAGACCCTCACGATACGCTTGGGCCTGCCAAGTCTGTCCGCTTCCTCCCCGCCAGCGGATCCAACTCACCACCAGGTGGTGATCGGTTGACAGCTCCGCCTCTCTTCACCCGAGTGTCCAAGACACGCGGCCAGAGGTCAGATGATACGACAACAAAGTCGATCATCGACCTCCGGCCTAGGGTGTCCTGGTGCCACGTGCACTGATGGACACCCTTGTGCTTGAACATGGTGTTAGTTATGGACAAACTGTAACTAGCACAGAAGTCCAACAACTGAACACCGCTCGGGTTCAGATCAGGGGGGCCGTTCCTTCCGATTACCCCTCTCCAGGTGTCACTGTCGTTGCCCACGTGGGCGTTGAAGTCCCCCAGTAGAACAACGGAGTCCCCGGGTGGTGCACTGTCTAGTACCCCTCCCAGGGACTCCAAGAAGGCCTGGTACTCTGCACTGCTGTTCGGCCCGTAGGCCGCCACAAACAGTGAGAGACCTGTCCCCACCCGGAGGCGGAGGGACGCGACCCTCTCGTTCACTGGGGTAAACTCCAACACGTGACGGCTGAGCTGTGGGGCTATGAGCAGGCCCACACCAGCCCGCCGCCTCTCCCCGCCGGCAACGACAGAGAAATGGAGCGTCCAGCCCCTCTCGAGGAGACGGGTTCCAGAGCCCAGGCTGTGCGTGGAGGCGAGGCCGACTATATCTAGCCGGTAACGCTCAACCTCCCGCACAAGCTCAGGCTCCTTCCCCCCCCAGCGAAGTGACATTCCATGTCCCTAGAGCCAGTTTCTGTGTCCGGAGATCTGGTCGCCGAAGCCCCTGCCTTCGACTGCCGCCCAGATCTCTCTGCACCGGCCCCTTACGGATCCTCCTGCGGGTGGTGGGTCCACGGGAGGACGGCCCCACGTCGCTCCTTCGGGCTGTGCCCGGCCGGGCCCCGTGGGGACAATTGAAAGTCAGGTAACAGTAATGGGTATATTGTTGAAATTTTTAAAAGTAAGAGATAAATGGTTGGAATAGCTAAAGTTATGTTAAAATGGTTGATATTGTTACAGACACGCCAGGCTCCACCTCATCACAGCCACACCGCACCTCCTCACCGGAATACTAATTCCCAGCACCTGTCACCCATCGCACACCTGCACTTAATCAGCCACTCTACTCCCTATATAACCCAGCTCCTCACCTCAGTCAGTGTCCGGTCTCGTTTATACTAAGGACAGATCATAGCAGTCTTCCTACGTATGCTTCACGGACTCACCGTTACGATTCATTGGATATTTACCCCTTGGAACTCCGAACCCCGGCTTCTGTCTATCTCCAGTCTCCTGAGTGTGTCGCTCCAACTCACGGCTCCCGTCTGTCTCCAGTATCCGGAGCTCCTGTGTGTCTCCTGTCTTCTGTGTGTGTCGCCCCTGTGCCCACACGATTCCGCCATCAGTAAGATAAAGGACAGTATCTATTTCACTCCGTAATACTTTTGTGTTGCAATAAACTTTCTCTGTATCCTTACCATCGCCTCCGGTTGTTCTGTCCGTAACAGAAGACCGGACCGTAAAAATCAACTATACAACAGCATGAGTACCTCGGATCCAGTTCAGGAGTTGTTGGAGATTCTGCGCCGGGGTCTCATCGCTTCATCGCCATCTACCTCCACCTCCGCTGCTTCCGCTTCCGCTCCGGTCACTCCAGCAGTTCCGCCATGTACCAGTCCCATGGCCAAACCAGCGCCCTTCTCTGGCTTGGCGGAGGACTGCAATGGATTTATTCTGCAATGTTCTCTGGTCCTGGAGATGCAATCTTCCTTGCACCCCACTGAGCGCTCCAAAGTGGCTTTTGTCATCTCTCAGCTACAGGGGAGAGCGTTGCAGTGGGCCGAGTCAATCTGGTCTCAAGACGGTTCTGTCACTCAATCCCTGACGAGTTTCCTGGAGCACTTCCGCGATGTGTTTGGAAGACCAGCTGGAGACTCCTCGGCCGGAGAAAAGTTATATCGACTAAAACAAGGTCAGCGGTCGATCCAGGACTACGCCCTGGAATTCCGAACCCTCGCGGCAGCCAGTGGATGGAACGAGCAGTCCCTTATCACCACCTTCCGTCAGGGATTGGAACCCCGGGTAAGATTGCATCTCGCTGCATACGAGGATAACATCGGCCTCGAACGGTTTATCCAGTTAGCCATCCGGGTGGCTACTCGTATGCAGACGTGTTTATCAGAACACCAGGACCAGCCCTCACTCACTCGCAACCTCCGTCAGCCAGAAAGGCACCGCTCTCCAGAACCAGAACCCGAACCCATGCAGTTGGACTCCTACCGACTAACCTCGACGGAGCGGCAGAGACGGCTGACCCGAGGATTGTGCTTGTACTGTGGAGCTTCTGGACATAATAGGGCCACCTGTCCAGTGAGACCACCACGTCCTATGGTGAGTGTAATTCTTCCTAGTCTCCCATGCAGTAAACCCCTGTCTACCGAAATAACTCTGGTGACCCAAAATCTATCCATTCCAGTACAAGCCCTCATTGATTCCGGGTCAGCCGGCAATTTCATCTCGGGTTCCCTCTGCCGCCAACTCGGCATCAAGACATCCGTCACACCAACCAGTTACCAGGTCCGAGCCATAACCGGGAAATCCATCAGTCGCCGCGGCATTCAGAGGGCTACCTGTCCTATCACCATCCGGGTAGGCCTGCTGCATGAGGAACAACAGCACTTAATGGTTCTGGAGGGCTCAACTGCAGAGGTAATCTTAGGGCGCCCATGGTTGGAACAACATGAACCCATCATTTCCTGGGCTACAGGTGAAGTACTGAAATGGGGTAAGTCCTGTTTCCCTGGCTGTTTCCCTCGTCGACCCAAACCATCGTCGTCCCACCTTCAGAGGCTTCACGTGTGCACCACCTCCATCGAAAGTCCCAGAGAGAAGCAGTCAGTGGAAATCCCACCTTGCTACGCCGCCTACAAGGATGTTTTCTGCCCTAAGAGAGCCTCTCAGTTGCCTCCGCACCGGCCATGGGACTGCGCAATAGACCTCATCCCGGGTGAACCAGTGCCCCATGGAAAGATCTATCCATTATCCATTCCAGAACAGAAAGCCATGGGGGAGTACATTGAGGAGGCCCTTGCCCAGGGCTACATCAGACCATCCACTTCTCCAGCAGCCTCAAGCTTCTTCTTCGTGGCCAAGAAGGACGGAGGCTTGCGGCCCTGTGTGGATTACAGAGCACTCAACAAGATTACCGTCAAATTTCGGTATCCACTTCCCCTTGTCCCTGCTGCGCTGGAACAACTTCGCGGTGCCACTATCTACACCAAGTTGGACCTCCGCAGCGCCTACAATCTGATCCGGATACGTGAGGGGGACGAATGGAAGACGGCATTCGTAACACCTACGGGCCTTTACGAGTACCTTGTGATGCCCTACGGTCTGGCCAACGCCTCCTCCGTCTTCCAAGACTTCATTCATGAGGTACTCCGGGAGTTCCTTCATAAATTCGGGATCGTATACATCGATGACATACTGATTTACTCCCGGAACCTGGAGGACCATCACCTACATGTTGCGGAGGTCCTAGAACGCCTGAGAAGTCATCACCTCTTCCTCAAAGCCGAGAAATGCGAATTCCATCAAACCTCAGTGCAGTTCCTTGGTTATGTCATCTGTGGTAGTGGCATCCAGATGGACGAGGGGAAGGTGGAGGCCATCCGGAATTGGCCCACTCAAACCACAATAAAAGAGCTGCAACGATTTCTGGGGTTCACGAACTTTTACCGTCGCTTCATACGCAACTACAGCAGGATAGTCCATCCCTTAACCAGCCTCCTTCACAATAAGCCCAAGTCTCTGTCCTGGCCACCAGCTGCTCAAGAAGCATTTGACCTCCTCAAGAGTGCCTTCACCAGCGCACCGCTCCTTACCCATCCTGATCCTGAGAAACCATTTACAGTCGAGGTGGACGCCTCTACTACTGGGGTAGGAGCGGTGCTATCACAACCTCATGGAAACCCAGCTAAACTCCACCCATGTGCTTTCTTCTCCCGGAAACTCAGCCCGGCGGAGATGAACTACGACATCGGTGACCGAGAACTGCTGGCCGTGAAGTTAGCCTTAGAGGAATGGAGGCATTGGTTGGAGGGTGCCCAGCACCCCTTTACCGTGTTAACTGACCATAAGAATCTGGAGTATCTCAAACAGGCCAAACGTCTCAACCCGCGCCAGGCACGCTGGGCCCTGTTTTTCACCAGATTTCACGTCCACATCTCTTACCGTCCAGGTTCTAAGAACATAAAAGCAGACGCCTTATCCCGGCTACACGCTCCCGAAATCACTACAGAGGAGCCAGAACCCATTATACCACAGCACGTGTTCGTTAACCCTATCCAATGGTCCGATAACTCAGTTCCCTCCTCCAATGTCTCCACCAGTACTCCGCCGGGCTGTCCCCCCGGTCTACAGTATGTTCCGAGAACCCAGCGTAATCAACTCATCCATACTTCTCATACCTCTTTGGGCACTGGTCACCCAGGGGCCAATGGAACCCTCTCGCTGCTACGGGAACGCTTCTGGTGGCCAAGCATGGCAAGGGATGTGAGAAGGTACGTACAGGGTTGTACAGAATGTGCCATGTCTAAATCTCCACGTCATCTTCCCGCAGGCAAACTATGTCCCCTGCCGACGCCCAATAGACCCTGGTCACACCTAGGAGTGGACTTCATCACAGATCTCCCTCCATCAGACAACAACACCTGTGTCCTTGTGGTCGTGGACCGGTTCTCGAAGTCTTGCCGCTACATAGATACATAGTTAAAATAAATGGCTAAAAGTAGTTGATACATGGTTATTCAATTAAATTAAATTTTATTTATATAGTGCCAATTCATAACAGAAGATTATGGATGGATAAAGATATTGGATAAATATTTGAAGTAGATAGCTAAAAGTAATGGATAAATACTTAAAATTGTCAGATAAAAGTACTGGCTAAATAGTGGATAATGGATAAATTAATGGTAAAAAAATAGAAAGCTCAAAATCATTGATAAACAATTGAAAGTCAGGTAACAGTAATGGGTATATTGTTGAAATTTTTAAAAGTAAGAGATAAATGGTTGGAATAGCTAAAGTTATGTTAAAATGGTTGATATTGTTACAGACACGCCAGGCTCCACCTCATCACAGCCACACCGCACCTCCTCACCGGAATACTAATTCCCAGCACCTGTCACCCATCGCACACCTGCACTTAATCAGCCACTCTACTCCCTATATAACCTCACCTCAGTCAGTGTCCGGTCTCGTTTATACTAAGGACAGATCATAGCAGTCTTCCTACGTATGCTTCACGGACTCACCGTTACGATTCATTGGATATTTACCCCTTGGAACTCCGAACCCCGGCTTCTGTCTATCTCCAGTCTCCTGAGTGTGTCGCTCCAACTCCCGGCTCCTGTCTGTCTCAAATCTCCTGAGTGTGTCGCTCCTACTCACGGCTCCCGTCTGTCTCCAGTATCCGGAGCTCCTGTGTGTCTCCTGTCTTCTGTGTGTGTCGCCCCTGTGCCCACACGATTCCGCCATCAGTAAGATAAAGGACAGTATCTATTTCACTCCGTAATACTTTTGTGTTGCAATAAACTTTCTCTGTATCCTTACCATCGCCTCCGGTTGTTCTGTCCGTAACAGATATACAGTGGTGTGAAAAAGTGTTTGCCCTCTTTTTTTGCATGTTTGTCACACCTAAATGTTTCAGATCATCAAACAAATTTAAATATTAGTCAATGATAACACAAGTAAACACAAAATGCAGTTTTTAAATGAAGGTTGTTATTATTAAGGGTTTAGGGGGCAATCACTGTTTCACATAATAAAACTAATGGAATGGCTAAATGGAGGAAATAAGTAAAAAATAATGGATAAATGGGTGAAATAGCTGAAAGTAATGGATAAATAGTTGAAATAGCTAAAGTAATGGATACATACTTGTAATAGCTAGCTAAAAGTTATGGATAAACAATTGAAATAGTCAGGTTAAAGTAATAGATAAATGGTTGGAATAGCTAAAGTTATGGTAAAATGGTTGGAATAGCTAAAAGTACTGGATAAAGGGTTAAAATGAACACTAAAAGTAATGGCTATATGGTTGAAATAAATAGCAAAAAGAAGTGGATAAATGGTTGAAACTTTTGTCACTAAGGTATTAGTATGAATGAAAACTTGACCAACCTAAACACTGATTCAGCTGAACGGAATTTTTTTTTTTTGTAACAATAGCTGCTTTTATATAATAATAATTATGATAGTGTTAAATGATATCCAGTTTAAAATCAATTCAAATGACCACATTTGGAACATGACAGGTGGTGTTGATGAAGGTTTACTCAAGTTCATCTGACAGGGTTGTGGGGGTACATCAGACACAAAAGGTTGGCAACCACTGCTCTAAATGACATTTGAATACTTGGAATATTTAGATACTGCACTTCTTGACCTTAATACAGTGTTCTCCTGGTCAATCCTACAGGGCACCTACATGGAGTGCAGGCCGCATGGCAGCATCTCCCACCGCTTTCACCGTGACTGTGCCTCCATTCTGAAGGATCTCAAGTTTTGCCCCCACTGCGGAGAGGATGCCAGTGGGGCGAAGGAGGTCACGGTGTTAAAGGCTGTTCCATCACCCTCTGTACCTAGATCGAACCCTGGGCCATCACTTCCAGCTGTTCCCACTGTGGCCACCCTGCCATCAGTACCAACCACGCCTGCTGTTCCACAGATACTCAGAGCTAAGAAGACCAGTGAGCCACAGAGGAGCAGAGACGAGAGCCCGAGCAGGTAACACAGGACTGATGCTGCTTATGTCATCTCATCTTCTCATATTGAAAAGATGGTGGTACCACTTCCTTCTTGAAATCACTAAAATCACAACTATTAAAGGATAATTCCAGTGTATTAACCTAGCAACCTGGGTCAAATAAAAATTGTACTGCTTGCTTTCTCTCTCTAGGTTAGATGGCAAGGCTGTGTGTGCTGCAGATAAACTACCTAAAGAGTCACTGGAGAGCATCCTGATGGCACTGGATGATGAGAAGTAAGGTTAACCATGAAATCTTTTGATATCAGTTTTCAAAAAAGTGCAGTGTAGAGCCACAGTTTGTACTTTGATATAAATACTTAATTGAGACCTTTATTCTTCTTAGTCTGAAACCAAAGAAAGTGAAGTACCCCACCAGACAGCTGTACATCTCTGCAAAACAAGGAGAGCTCCAGAAGGTCATTCATCTCCTAGGTAACTCAAATATGTTATTTGACATGAAGCAGCTTCAATTACAATAACTTTTGCATTTGTACACTGATAGACCAAACTTTGTACATTACAGTTGATGGGAAGGACCCCAACTTTTCGATGGAGGGCCAAAACAAAGGCACCCCTCTTCATGCAGCAGCTGCTGAGGGTCACCAGGAGATCTGCCACATGCTGGTCCAGGTGAGGAGACTTCACTGCAGGCTGCACATCAGGGCCAGAGTTTACTTTTAGCCTAATACAAATGGCTTTAGTAAATATTATTATGAGATTTAAACTATTTTTATTTTGACATCATATTTTTAAATACATAACCTAGGGAAATTAGTTAACTATGTAATTGTCTATACACAAAAATCTTATGAATAAAAAAACTATGGAATTTTTTACTGTGTAATACTCGAAATAAAAGGGAAATAGTGACCCTTTAAAATTCCTTTTAAAGGTACCACACGCAATTGAGATCATTGATATGTAAATAACAAAATTCTAACTTTAAGTAAAAGTCTCACTGAACTTTCCATTACAACCTTATATTAATTTGGTAAAAAAAATAAATTAAAAAAAAGGCCTGGAAATACATCTTTTATGATTTCAAGTGTAAAATGTAATAAGCTAAATATGTTTTTCTATCTTCACAGAGTGGAAATTCCATGTTATCCAACCCATATTCTTACTTGCAACAATTTACCCCTTTTTCTTAAGTCTGGAGCAAGTGAAGTGAATCACAAGTTTTAAAGCTGCAGTAGGCAGCACTACATGTTGGCTGTTAGCTGTCATAAACTGTTACCAAAATGTTAACTGACGTACCCAGAAATCCTGTTGGTTGATGTCAGTGTCTAAATTAGTGGTTGGGATGCTGTGTGTATGTGTGTGCACACATAGGCTGGAGCCAACCTGGACATGTTTGATGAGGAGCAGAGAACACCATTGATGGTGGCCTGTGAAAACAACCATTTGGATACAGTGAAGTACCTGCTGAGAGCTGGAGCAGCTGTCAGCCCCAAGGTAGGTCAGCACACACTCAATCTGTTGGATCATCTCAGTCAGTGTCAACTTCTCCTACCAGCCTGATGTGTGGTCATGTCAAACCCAAAGTTCTTGGGTTTTGGCAGGAACTGGCACACGTGGCCGTAATCAGTGATTGTTGACTTCATCTTGTGAAAAATACAAGCAGAAACAAATGTGTTTGTTTTTTAAAATTTGCTCAGTATAGGAGCACCCCAGTAGCCAAATGGTTAATGCACGTATCACATAACCGCAACATCCATGGCTTGATTCCAGCAGAGAACCTTTATTGCATATCATATCCCTCTTTCTCTCTTCCCTGTTTCTCTACACTGTTGACTGCCAAAGAAAGGCAAAATGCCAGAAAATGATGCTTTGAAATTTCGCTCAGCTTATTATGCTAACATAATAAGGCAAAGACATAGAAATTCAACCAGTTCGGCAAGTGTGTCCACAGAAGCCTGTACAGCAACCACATCAACTTCAGTCCAGTTTGGTCCCACACAGACCTGTCAAACACATTAAGCGGACTTTGGTGTATTTTGTAAAATGTTAAAAAAAAAAAAAAACTGCAGTGGGTGTGCATATTAAACTTGATAACATTTGGAGAGTGGGGATATATCAGTTCGATATCAGTATAAATATATCAGTTCAAATTGATAATTATTGCCATTCAGACTTTACAACTTCTTGTGACACCAATTTGATCACACTTGAAGACCAGACACTAGTTGGCAACAATAGGTATCACCATATTGGGAAAAAATGGCTAAAACACTAATTATGCTTGAGGAGAACTGCAGAGTCGGGTGATGATTCTCTTAGGGTTTGTCACTAGGAGTGACACCATTACAGTCATTTGACCCATTGTTTATATAACAAAATTGATTAGAACAGCTTTAAATCTAATTTAGTAGGTGCAAGGACCAACACTTCAGTGTCATAAATGTCAGAGGCAAAGAGTATAAAGATACCTCATAAGCATTAGATTGCTCTGGGGGGGAAAGGGAAACTCCTGAACTGATCGTCTTATGAAAAGTACAAAATTTTAATTAACCTCCCCATCTCTAAGCCTAAACAAGGCTTTAGAGGGTGGGAGACATTTAGGTACAGAACATTTCAGAACTGTTGGACACCTTTGTCTTCATTATGTCCATTCCAATGTCCTGTTTCACCCACAAGTTTTAACTCATGGAGTCCAGAAGCCGATGAAATGCACTTTCTTTAGGACTCATGTCATCCTATGTTGTCATCACAGGATATCATGGGATTCACCTGTCTGCATCTGGCAGCTAAACTAGGACATTATGATATAGTCTATCATCTGCTCTCCAAGGCTTCCAAATACATCAACTCTCAGGTAAAAACACACACTCCCTCATTTACTAACTGCTGCAAACAGCTAATGTTGTGTAAATATAAAGTTACATGTTAGTGTCAATCTTTGCACGAGTTTTACAGCTTGTGTCTGTGCAGGATGACGGGGGATGGACTCCCATCACCTGGGCCATCGAGTACAAGCACAAGGAGCTGGTCCACCTGCTGCTGGCCAGGGGGGCCGATGTTAACATCAGGGACAAGGTCAGTGCACATGACACGGTGTTCACTTTTACAACATGCAAAATATTTGTTACCTCTAAACTGAGTGACATTTAAGTACAGTACACTGGAGAACAGAGGGGCAGTGGGTGCTATGTCACCTTGTGCAAGGAAAGAAGTAGACTTCACTTTAAATTAAAATTAGAGGTATTTCTAACTTAGACAGGAAGGATATTGAAGGATATCACAGCATTTCATAACTGTATCATTGTGCTGTGTATATATATAGTTGGTCAATCATTATTATGTTACAATGCCTTTTATTGAAAGTAAAAAACTGTTTTTTAAAAAGTTAGTTTATAACAATGCAAAAAATAAAATGCAACTTTAAGTGATCACATAAAACATTGGAACTCATGCAAAAGGGGAAAAACACCAGTTTGAGAATCATAATGCCTGAAAAAAAATCTTTATACATTTGGGGTTTAAATATGATACTGAAATCAACTAGCAATATATGTTGGCTATTACTAAAATAACTTTAATTCAGAATAAATATTTTATTCACTGTATACTATCACCCCCATCATGGCAATTTACTGAAATGGTTGAGAGGTTTTTTAGATGTGATTTATTGGCATTCATTTGGCATGACTCCTTCAGTAGCTGTTAGAAAATCTCTTGCACCTCCACAGACATCCTCAGGGTCTTTATGCAGGGCACTGTCCAGTATCATCCTCTGTTGCACCTGACAGCGTAACATACTACCGTCGTCCATCTCTGTGACTATCTTGTGCCCTTGACCGTCTCCCATCTAAGTCATGGACTGCTTTGCTTTAACAAGATGTTTAGCAGCTAACCTCATGTCAAACTATTACGGGTGTTGATTATGCAACTGATTGCATCTCATGAACATCATGAACAGGTGGCATTCGTCAAGTTCAAACATGCAGTTTATGTAAGTTAAGTTTGTGCAGTTAAGAGAGTTTGATGAATCTGACTGGAACACTTGTATGAGCAAACCTCTTGAAACAAGACTAAGGCTACAGCCACGCTAGCGACTCTGCACAGCGGTACTTAGAGCTATGCTCAGCATGCTAACATGCACAGTTTCACATTTTAGCATAGGTAACATATGCTACTTAGCACTAAGTAGCAAATGTTAGTACCAGCTAATGACAAAAACTAATGTCATTAGTAATCAGCAGAGACTGATGGGAATGTCATTAGTTTTGTAGGTGTTTGGTCATAAACCAACGTATTGAACATTTTGACCTGATGATGACGTGAGATGACATTTCAGTTAAAACCACATCAAAACCATGTCAGTCTCACTAGAGGAAAAAGTCATTAGGATTCATCCTTGGGCACCATAAATGTCTGTACCAAATTTCTTGACAATCTATTCAATAGTTGTTTAAATGTTTCAGTCCGGACCATTGCTGTTCCACTTTTTTAGAATGAATGGCAATGTCGATCTCTCTGTTTTTAGTTTAGAATAATAATATAAAAACCTTCTTACATGAGACGCAATAAGTCCAAAGAATATTCTATATACAGTACAATGCAATTATGTCAGCACATAAATAGAATCAGAATCAGAATCAAAAATACTTTATTGATCCCCGAGGGGAAACTCTTTTGTTACAGCAGCTCACTATCACGTCAGTGCACACAGGAATAGAAGTACTAAGCAAAAAATATAATACACTATAATACAGGTCAGAAAATAAATTAAGTACCAAGTGGGTATAAGTATAAAATTAAAATAAGTGTGAAGTACAAAGTGGGTTTACCAGTTGATAATAATAATGATAACATGATCTTGATCCAACATTTTCAAGACATGTATGCAGCATAGTGAGCCTCTCTTGTCTATCTCAAAAATAATGAGTTAAGATCATTTGATTTCCACTTTATACACAGATCAGAAATCATCTCTTCTTGGTCAATACTAATATTATCTGTTTGACTAGACATAAGTAAACTCCCCACAGGTTCAAGTGATAGAGGTGACATAACTCAATGGGTCATCGTGCATATCACGCTGATGCTTTACCTTTAGTAGGAACCTGGCCTGTTATTCTTTTACTAAAGCCTGTATTGATGGAAGCCCTGCCTCTATCAGTGCTGACCTCTTATCTGCTCCTTGTTCAGGAAGAGAATGTCTGCCTGCACTGGGCGGCTCTGTCGGGCTGTGATGACGTCGCCCAGGCTCTGCTGGAGGCTCAATGTGACCTCAGCGCTGTCAACGTTCATGGTGACTCACCGCTTCATGTCGCTGTCAGAGAGAACCACCTGGATTCTGTGATGTGAGTGTGTAGTCTGGGAACAAAGTTCACACAATTCGCACAATGCAAATACCACCTAGAATTTTATTTAATTTTTTTTAAATAGTAGAATAGTAATTGTAGTGTTAATATTAATAAATTAATAATAATAGGAATGACAGCTATAGGAAAGATAATGTCAGTATTAGTAACAGAGCCAATAACGGCAAATGTAGTAGCAGTTGTCGAGCAGGAACACGGGGGCAGCAGGTGGCCCACAACCACAGATCCAGTCTCTGCAGCTCCGGAGGCAGAAATACCTGCTGAAAGCGACAGAAGGAGAGAGGAGAGAAACGAGAAAGCACAGAACTACCGGAGAGAGAAGATGTCGAGTTAGTAACATGCAGTAATGGGATAAAAATACATACAGATGGAGAGGGAGAGCGGAAAGAGGTGCATCATGGGAAGTCTCCCGGCAGTCCTGGCCTATAGTAGCGTAACTAAGGGATGGTTCAGGACTCACCCAAGCCAGCCCTAACTATAAGCTTTATCAAAGAGGAAAGTCTTAAGCCTACTCTTAAATGTGGAGATGGTGTCTGCCTCCCAAACCCAAACTGGGATCTAATTCCACAGGAGAGGAGCTTGATAACTGAAGGCTCTGGCTCCCATTCTACTTTTGGAGACTCTAGGAACCACAAGTAACCCTGCATTCTGGGAGCGCAGTGCTCTAGTCGGATAATAAGGTATTATGAGATCTTTAAGATATGATGGTGCCAGACCATTAAGAGCTTTGTAGATGAGGAGAAGGATTTTAAATTCTTTTCCGGATTTTACAGGGAGCCAGTGCAGAGAAGCTAATATTGGAGATATGATCTCTTTTCCTAGTTCTTGTCAGTACACGTGCCGCAGCAATCTGGATCAACTGTAGACTTATTCAGGCAGCTGGATAATAAGGAATTGCAGTAGTCCAGCCTAGAAGTAACAAATGCATGCACTAGGTTATAGGCATCATTTTGAGACAGGATGTGCCTGATTTTTGCAATGTTTCGTAGGTGAAAAAAGGCCGTCCTTGAAGTTTGTTTCATGTGGGAGTTAAAGGATAAATCCTGATCAAAGATAACTCCGAGGTTCCTTACGGTGCTGCTGGAGGCCAGGACAATGCCATCTAGAGTAACTATATCTTTAGATAATGTGTTTCGGAGGTGTTTGGGACCAAGTACAATAACTTCAGTTTTGTCAGAGTTTAACATCAGAAAGTTGCAGGTCTTTATGTCCTTAAGGCATGCCTGAAGTTTAATTAACTGGTTAGTTTCATCTGGCTTGATCGATAGATATAATTGGCTATCATCTGCATAGCAATGAAAGTTTATGGAGTGCTTCCTAATAATACTGCTTAGAGGAAGCATATATAAGGTGAATAGAAGGTCCAAGCACAGAACCTTGTGGAACTCCGTGACTAACTTTGGCGTGCACGGAGGACTCACCGTTAACATGTACACGGAGATCGATCTGATAGATAGGATTTAAACCTGCTTAGTGCGGCTCCTTTAATGCTAATTTCATGTTCCAGTCTCTGTAATAGGATGTGATGGTCAATGGTGTCGAACACAGCACTAAGATCTAACAAGACAAGTACAGAGACAAGTCCATTGTCTGATGCAATTAAAAGGTCATTTGTAATTTTCACCAGTGCTGTCTCTGTGCTATGATGCACTCTAAATCCTGACTGAAAATCCTCAAATATACTATTGTTATTTAGAAAGTCACACAACTGATTGGCGACTGCTTTCTCAAGGATCTTAGAGAGAAAGGGAAGGTTAGATATAGGTCTATAGTTGACTAAAACCCCTGGATCATGAGTGGGCTTTTTAAGAAGTGGTTTAATTACAGCTACTTTAAAGGATTGTGGTACATAGCCTGTTAATAAAGACCTTTATGCTTCCTTAAATTTAGCTACAGCAATATCAGATAGACATCTAGAGTATGAATTTTTGCCTAATGGCGTGTAGTCCAGCAATAGCAGTTCAAAAGTGATTTAAATAATGGTCCGATAATGAAGGATTCTGTGGAAAGACTATTAAATGTTCAATTTCAATGCCATATACCAGAACAAGGTTGAGAGTGTGGTTAAAACACTGAGTGGCTTCATGTACACTGACAAAAGCCAATCGAATCTAATAATGAGATAAACGCAGTACTATGGCTATCATTTTCAACATCCACATGAATACTGAAATCACCTACAATAATTACTTTATCTGTTTTAAGGACTAAACTTGATAAAAACTCAGAATAAGGACCAAGACTATAACAAATCGAATTGGCTGTCGTGTTTTCCAGGTTGGGTGTGAAAGACTAAGAATAAGGCTTTCGAATGAGTTATAATTTAGTTATAGAGTCGAAGATGGCTGCAACTCCATCTCCTTGGCCGGTGCCTCGAGAAATATGAGTATTAATATGACTGGGCGGAGTGAATTCATTTCACCATATTCTTCATGACCCTGCCAGGTTTCAGTAAGACAAAATAAGTCAATATGATAATCTGATATTAATTCGTCCACTAGTACAGCTTTAGATGACAGAGAGCTAATGTTTAAGAGTCCACATTTAATTCTCCTATTTTATTGTGCTATTTCAGAATTTTTGTTTAGGTTTTTATGTATAACTCCTCTTCTGTTAACTTTTGAGTTTATTAATTTAAGTGGTTGGGGGGCAGACACGCTCAGTAAGGAGTTTTGGATGGGTAACTGCTCTGGAAGCACAGAGAAGTGTGTAGGACTGTGACTCTGCCTCCTGGTCTCAACTCTGGGTTGTCATGGTTTTGGTCCACTAATAAAATCAGTCAGATTTCTGGCTATGAGAGCTGCTCCATCCAAAGTGGGATGAATGCCGTCTCTCCTAATCAGACCATGTCTCCCCCAAAAAGTCAGCCAATTATCTACAAAGCCCACATCGTTTGCTGGACACCACCTCGACAGCCAGCAGCGGAATGAAGACATGTGGCTAAACATGTCATCACCGGTCAGGTTTGGCAGAGGCCCAGAGAAAAACTATGTAGTCCGACATTGTCTTTGCATATGTACACACCGACTCAACATTAACTTTAGTGACCTCCGATTGGCGAAATCGGTAGTCGTTACCACCGACGTGAATAACAATCTTACTGTACGTTTATCCTTGGCCAGCAGTTTTAAATAGGATTCAGCATCGCCCGCTCTGGCCCCAGGAATACATTTGACTATGGTCGCTGGTGTCGCTAACTTAACGTTTCTCAAAATGGAGCTGCCAATAATCAGAGTTGGTTTCTCAGTGGGTGTGTCGCTGAGTGGGGAGAACTTGATAGAAACGTGAACAGGTTGGTGGTGAACCATGGGCTTCTGCTTAGGGCTATGCTTCCTTCGGACAGTCACCCAGCCTCCCTGGCTGGCTAACTACAGCAGCTAATTATTGAGTTCCCATGGTGCGGAACCGTGTTTCCAGTTCACTAAGCCTCGCCTCCAATGCTCGAAATAAACTACATTTATTACATGTACCATTATCACTAAAGTAGGCAGAAGAATAGCTAAACATTTGACACACCGAACAAGAGAGAGCAGGAGAGGGAGAGAGGGAAGCCATCACTAGCTGCTAAGCTAAAGAACGGTAGCTAGCAAAAATGAATAGCTTGTAAAATGTGGGATTAGCGAGAAAGTCGTTAAAAGGAGAGAGCTATGAGTGCTTGAGCAGAACTAGTGTACGTTTATAGCAGATAGTTAATCACTATAATGAAGAATCGAACAAAATTAACTGTGATGAGCTAGAGCAGCAGAAATATGCTACTAGTAAAAGTCCACTGTTAAAGGTTTTATATGTAACTTTCAGAAAACCCTTGTTAATAATGACACCTTATAACAACTTATTAATACATAAGTTAGTATCATGGATGACATTAGCTGGTGAAGTAATTTGGTGAGCTAGCCAAATAACATAGCCACTCTTTATGTACAGTCAGTGATCCATTCAGATAGTATTTTGCTAGTGATAACATTAGCGAGCAAACAAGCTAACGTTAGCCAGCCAGCTACAACCCAGCCACGCTGCATGTATCAGGCCGCCCCGCAATGCCCGTATACAAAGTAACCTGCTAACGGCAAGCCAACCAATTTACCAGCCAGATCAGCCCCAGGAGTCTGGATGAATTAGCTGAGTTATCCATCCAAGACAGTATTTTGCACACTGTTGACACTTTTGGGAAGTGGAGAGAGAAGGCACTTGGGGGCCACATAAATGTCATAACTGTCACATCCTTTGGATTTTCATGGAGAAAACCAACCTGAGTCCTTTATATAGAAATCATGTTATAGGCAACTGAGAAGGTTGGGGAATGTCTAATTTTTTTAAGTTACATTGCAACTTGTTGACAAATTGGCAATAAAAAGTGACTAATAATACGATTAATACGTAAACCTCTCTGTGTGAACTCAGTGGGCTGGAGCCCAGGGGGTTGGTTTCTCATTTCTACAGCTGTCAATGAAGTTGTCCTAGTCATGGTTGTATGCAATAAATGTACATTAACAGTTGAATTGCTTTAGTACAAAACATAAATATGCATAACCCCATAACCCGCCAACCCGAGTGTAGATGCGGTGGCCAGTAGTTCCCTCAAACTTTTTTGCCTTTATTACTGAAGCACGTACTACCTATGACAGAAAAACACTAATCAACATCGGAAAAAGGACCGCAGAGATTAGATTAAGTGCAGCGAACCATGAGACGAGCAGTGCCCACAACATCTTGTGACCACCCAGACCAAATGCTATTGCAAGCGGTGCAACCGCCCTAGGAAGAGGGGGAAGAGAGCTAAACTAATCCAGCTTGGACACAAGGCTACTCCACTAACCATTCTACGCCTGGCTTATGTCCGGTTGCTGGAATAAAATGGACGAAATAAAACCCAGCAACGGTTACTGCTGTTCCTCGTTACTGCTGTTTACATTCGCCCAAATGCAAATTTGTGTCTGCCGGTGACTCAGACTCCGTGATTTAGGAGCCCAGCAGGTCACTCCCAGGTGACTCCGTGGAAGCTGTTAGTCACTGAGCTATTGAAGTCTTCTGGCTGGTCTGGCGGTCTCGTTTCAGGGCCCACGGCGAAGGTCCCGGCCAAGATGCTGCTGGCACAGTTCTCTAGGAGATGCAGGATTCCAAATTTCTTTGGCTCTAACCTTGTGTTGTGTTAGAACACAGATGTTGGCCGGGCTACTTTCAGAAAGGCTTTGGTTTTAAAGTTTGCTGGCTTCCAGTGGCTCAGGGCGGCTTCTGTCGAGTCTGTGATGTTTTGGCTTGTTGAATAAAATATCTCTGGCTACACTAACTAATTCAGCTAGGCTTGAGTAACTTTAAAAAGAAATAATGTGTTGTAAAAATTGGAAGGCTTAGTGATAAAATTACACAAATATAAAAGTCGAAAAGAAACAACTCTTTAGTTTAATACTGAGGCATTAAAAAAGGCTTGGAAAAAGGTTAAATTGTGAGTGGACTTAAAGAAAGAAAAGAAAGAAAACTTAAAGAATTATGTATTAAGAAACTAAGGTAAAATAAACGATAAACAGTTGAGCTCAAAAGTAAGTGAGGTCCAGCCTGGAGCTGATATGTTGGTGAATCTGGTTTTGTCCGCTTTGCCAAAGAAGTGAGACAGATAAGGGAGGAGGAGATGTTTTTTTTTTTTTTTTTGTTTCTCCTCCTTTAGTTGAACTAATCCAGAGTCAATTTATTGTCTTTAAATTTTGCTGTTGCTTCATTAGCATGATAAGACATGTCTTTCCTCCGGGGTGGAAAGTTCTGTTCTTGTATGGCAAGTATCCAAATTGACACCAATTGACATTACTGTTTGAGAGGGGAAGAAGTCCGTTTGCCGATCCAGAGGTCTGAGCAGAGTTTATTCAAACCTCCCCCAGTCATATGAACATGCTCTGGTCATATGAACATACTTTCATGCTCACAAAAATACCTCCTGTACTGTGATCATGATTGCATTTAAGGTACAAGGTAATGTATTTATCATTTTACAACACGGTTGTATAATGAAATTAAAGTTTGTAGTCCTTTCATGCTACACACATAGAACAGAACAGATTATTAAATTCATATTAAAATAGGGTAACAAATAAAATAAAATAAAACAATGTGTACAGTTATTTATATACATATATACACGTATAAACCCAGGAAATAATTTTGCAGTGCATATTTTGAATTTGCTTCTGATGGAATGTAAACAGCAGATAGAGATATTGATGATAATATGGTTTTCATCTTCATATAAAAAGTTCGAAATTTGTGAGACACTGTCTATCCATTTTGCCTGCATTTGAGCACAAGCATCATCGATGTAAACACAGAGTCCTCCTCGCCTCATCCTGCTGGAGTCTTGCGCTCTGTATGCTTAGAATACAGTTCGTCCGTTGAGTGCTTGATCCGGGATGTTGATGGAGCAGGTCTCTTTAAAGATTTGGGCACAACAGTCTCTGATTCCCGTTGCTTGGCCAGCCTGAGTTCCATTTTGTCCAGACAGAACATTAGCCAGGAGCAGCCTTAAGTCCAAACTGGGCCAACATGGCTTCTATCCCGGCTGTCTTTCCTCTCCTCCTGGTCGATCACAGCAGCTGCCGTGGTGCCTGGCTGGTCCGGTTGATCTGGCTCAAGGTCTTCTGCTCTTTAATCCAAACCCTGGCTTCCTATTGTGATGACAACAATTATGTATTACTGTTATAGGTAATAACAGCAATAAAGCCGAAAAATGAAAAAAAAAAAAAACTGATGAAAAACAAGAATGTAGGTACTGGAGTTTGAAGGAGCTACAGGCCGCAGCATCTGCATGCGCAGCCATTGGTGTAGTCATAATCTTCAGATCCAGTCGATTTGAACAATTTTGGCTTAGCCCTTTAAATCAAGTCCAATCAGACATTATTGACAATAAAGCCGAAAACCCCCCAAAACAGATTAAAACAAAGATGTAGCGAAGTTTGAAGGAGCTACCGGCCACTGCATCTACATGCACAGCCGTGCCATATAACAAGCAGCAAAACTGAAATCTATATAAAACTTCTGCAGGCCAAGAATCATAAATATAAAATTTAAGTTGGGGGTGGGTGGGTATGAGAGTCAGTGTCAGTGGGGGTTCCGGGCCTTGTTGATGAGGCCAACTGCCAACAGAAAGAAACTGTTTTTGTGGTGTGACGTTTTGGTCCTGATGGGCCGCAGCCTCCTGCCGGAGGGGAGTGTCTGAAACCGTTTGTGTCCAGGGTGGGAGGGATCAGCCACCATCTTCCCTGCATGCCTCAGGGTCCTGGAAGTCCAGTCCAGACTGAGCCAGGCCTTATCACCCAACATCAATATTGGACCTCACTAATGCT
>CM050846.1:30032500-30107500 GCA_027580175.1 Siniperca scherzeri
GGCCTTTTTCATGGAAGACATTACTATGACATGTCAAAACGTCTGCTGTGAAAAAGAACTATATTAAAAGAACTAATGGTATTATTGAAATTGCTGGAGCCACTTTTTCCTGCTTCTTTAATGAGACAGAAAGCAGCAGATAATTTCAGTGTAACTTAAGCTGCTGTTATCACAGTGGACAGACCCTGTTAATAGCTTTTTCTACTGACCTCTGACATAGTTAAACTTGGGAGCAGTAAAGGTTATGTAACTAGACAGATGCATTTACACCTTTTCAACACCTGGCATGTGCCTTGACAGTTATGGTGTATTAGTGATCTGTTCTGAGGTCCTAGATTAGTGATACTGATTTTTGGCAGCCTTAGACATGTTCACAAACTGACTGTTTGTGGGTTAAGAGTAGGCAGGTGTACCAAAGAAAGAGCTAGACAGCTGGTGAAAGTGTGTTTTATCTCTGTTGCAACAGGTTGTGTAGCACAGGCAGTGTTTTCTTTACCCTTGAGTGTCGAAGAATATATAAGACCTTTGTAAATATCTGTCCGGTTGACATTGTTAATGTAATTGGCTGATTCAAAGAAAGTATTTAAAATGTGTGTGTGTGTGTGGCAGCAGATTGACAGTGTAGTTAGAGGACAGATAGACAGACTCACAGGGCGAGTTTATCTGAATTTTACAAATAGTCAGATGTTCAGCCCTGGAAAAAAATGTATTGAGACTTCTAAGAGGAAGCTTTGTGTTAGTTTAAGTTATAGTCTGATTTTGGATGGGATTTTCTAAAATATAAGGATGCATTGTGCCGTGTAAGTATCCCTCCTTTCATCCTAACATCGCTTTCCCTGTCTACAGTCTTTAGTCCTGCACATGCGTAGCTGATTAGAAACCCAGTTACCCGTATTATATGCCCAAGAAATCAGAGTTCTCCAGGAGAAATCTAGCTGGAGACATAAGGTTTCTCTAATCCCCTTCCCATTTACATAACAGTTAAGAAATCAGTTTACTGGAGAAAGCCAACTGTCACTTGGTTACTTAAATGCACTAATTTGGTTTTATGTAATTTTATGAATTGCAATTTTATTTTGTTATATGCTCCTTTTTAAAGGAGCAGTGTGTAGAATTTAGTAGCATCTAGCGGTGAAATTGAAATTGCAGTTTGCAACCATTTGAATACTGCTCGCCTCACCCTCCCCTTCCAAGCGTGTAGGAGAGACTACGATGGACGCGAAACTTGCAAAACACACGAAAGGCCCTATCTAGAGCCAGTCTGTTCTGGGCTCTTGTAGAAACATGGCGGTGCAACATGGCGGACTCCATGAAAGGGGACCCACTAACATTTTTTTACATTTGTAGCGCCCCCTAGCAGTCAATTTGAAGTAAACTTACAGGGTATGTTTCAGGTTCGTATGTGGACATATTCTGGAAGATTTGACAAACAATTTCAGATTTATAGTCGGCTTTGTGTCATGCCACACCCATATTTTGCATTTATATTAAAAAAAATTTAGGTCAGTCGGCCGTACAGTTTGAGGGGCATGGCAAACCCCTTTTCCGCTCAACAGAAGGAAGCAGCTCAATCGGCCCATTATAAGTCATTCGAAAGCCTTGTTCTTAGTCTTTCACACCCGACCTGGAAAACACGACAGTCAATTCTATTTGTTATAGTGTACCAGTGTATCAAGTTTAGTCCTTAAAATAGATAAAGTAATTATTGTTGGTGATTTCAATATTCATGTGGACGTTGAAAATGATTAGTCTGCCTTAGTACTGCGTTTATCTCATTATTAGATTTGATTAGCTTTTGTCAGTGTACATGAAGCCATACATTGTTTTAACCACACCCTCGACCTTTTTCTGGCATATGGCATTGAAATTGAACCTTTAATAGTCTTTCCACAGAATCCTTCATTATCGGACCATTATTTAATCACTTTTGAACTGCTATTGCTGGACTATCTGCCATTAGGCAAAAACTCCTACTCTCCTAAACTCCTACTACTGTTACCACTACCACTACATTATTACTATTTTAAAAATTCTAGGTGGTATTTGCATTGTGCCATTTAATTGAATTTAAGCCGCGAGCAGCAACAAATGGGTTTCAGGCTTCACAAAGCCGAGAAAAGTCACTTTATCTACTTTAATTCTGCTTAAAGGAGTGAGACCAATCACACTGATTTATAGTGTTATTCCATGCCCATTATTTGCAATTGTAGCTTCCCCTAGTTGTCGGGGAGGGGCGTGGCCTGTTTAAAATTGCATTTTTGGGCCTTAATTACAGCGTCACCATGTGTCCGTTTGGGCTCATATTTCTGTGGAAGCACATGCACATCATTTCCAGTTATTGGGCCAAGATTTGTGTTTCTAGCTCATTCCAGTTCACAGCTATTTGAGCCGTGGCATAAGACAAATAATAATAAACTAACACAAACTCAGTAGGGTTCTACCGCTTCGCAGAAAAGTAGGTTTTGCATATTTCACAATTTAGTAGAAAAAATTATAGGCAGAAATGGGCGTGTGAATTCAGGGAACGTGTACATGTAAGGTTTTCGAATGTGTGACCTACTATGTGGAAGTTACTGGCCAAGACTCTTGGCTTTTAGCTTGATTATAGTGCCATCTGCAGCTCAATTTAGGGAACCTGTGCATGTAAGGTTTGGCAGCTCTTTGTCCTGAAGCAGAATTGGAGCGATTAGAATGTTTAGAAGAAGTGAGTATTAACAGGGATGTGTGTCCTAATGAAAAAGGAAAAATTCCACATTTACAGCCACTAGAACAGAGGGCAGTGTCAGTTGAATTTCATATGCAGAAAATTAATTGATCAGAAGCATTATCTATTATGCACTCATTAAATGAGCTAAAGGCACAGGTGTTGTAGGTGTACAAAATACGTCAGTGGTGCCTAGATAAAGGAAATGGGAAAAATCCATACTCATTTCATGTATTTATTTCTGGAGGAGCTAGCACAGGAAAGTATCATATAATTAAAGCTGTTTATTATGAGGCATGGAGATTGTTAGCAAGAATGTCTAATAATCCAGATGACATTCATGTTTTACTAAATGCTACTGGTGTGGCTGCATATAACATTAATGCACAACAATACACAGCAGCTTTGCGATTGGTAATAGTGCTTCATTGCCATATTAACCTCCTAAGGGAGGAAAAAGTAAATACTTTAAGATTCAGTTGAAAGATCTTCAAATATTGGTAATGGATAAAATTTCCATGGTTGATCACAAACTTTTTGCATATATCCATGGCAGACTACCACAAATTAAACAATGCGCTGATTTTTCCCTTTGACAGTGTTTCTGTTATAGCTGTTGGAAATTAGATCAGTGGCCACCAGTTAAAGGAAGGCCTCTTTACACAGAGCAATCTGACAATATTTTCAAAGTGACAAGCAGTAATTTCCATTACGTCTAGTCTGGGCTTGCACAATACATAAAGTGCAAGGCTTAACTTTAGACGAATCAGTGGTGTCATTTAAAAACATTTTTACGGCTGGCCAAGCATATGTATCCCAAAGTCAAGTCACATCCTTGGAAAATCTTGTCATTTAAGATTTTAAAGCCATTGCCATATATTAAAAAAAATGGTACTGACATTTATCTACAGAAAATGGAAAAATATATTGAGGCTTCATTAACAACAACAGAATTTTCTCTGAAGGTCTGTTTACATTCAAGGTCTAGATATACACATAACAGACCCAAAATATGATCACAGGATATTGGATGCTTATATACTTTGTATTACAGAAACACGGTTGCAACATAATGGATGGACATTTCACCATAAAGTAAGGTCTCAATCATACAGCAACATGGCAATTCTCTCTTGTTTACAGATAGAACAACATGGTGGTGTTGGCTTCTATCACAAAAACCACATTGTTTGTAACATTCTACATGTGCCTTGTAGTGACTTGGAAGCCATAATGTTTAATGCTCAGCCTCTGAACTACAATTGCATAGTGCTGTATAGACTGTCATCACACACAATTAGCCTATTAAAAAAAAAAAAACCTGACTACTGTGGTTTCAATTTTAATTAACAGCTAATTTAACATCTAGGTTACAGTCAAATTTTAACCATACCAACAACAGAAAATGGGACAGTAATTGATCACATTTACATAAAAGACGTTGATCCTAAAATTGTAAATGTGCAAATAATTTCCACATACTTCAGCTAACATGAATGTATTTCTATGGGTTTCTTACTAGGGCCTGCAACATTCATCACTGAAGGTGGAAAGTCTGTACTACCGTGAGGGGGGCTCTTTTAGTGAGCATATGAGCTTTTTCATGTGTATGACTTAACAAACCATACACTTGAGAAAACATTTCCGTCATAGGAGTACAGCACCGCAAGAGACAAACCTTCATCAACCTACCGTCTGAGGAGTGTCGCAGCCCAAAAAAATAGAAATGTCCATCCAGCTCTAGTGTCCTTTACTTTACAGATCCATCATGCAAAATCCCCTGCATTCACCTCATCATTCACCTGATCCTGCTGCTTGTTCCATGCCTTAGATTACTCATTCAGTTTTTTAAATTTTTGCTACAATTTATGCAGATTGGACTTGCAGTCTAAGATTAGTTCAAAAAAGTAGGTTTCGCATATGTCGTGATTTTGTGACAAAAGCACCACTTAGTGGCTGATTGGTGCGAAATTTTGCACTGAGCCTTGGAGGGGCATGGGAAAGCCCAAGGTTCATGTTAATCGGACAAACCTATGTGGAGATGTGACATTTCAGAATCAGAAATACTTTATTGATCCCCGAGGGGAAGCTCTTTTGTTCAATAAAGTATTTCTGATTCTGATTCTATTCAATTCAATTTTAATTATATAGTGGCAATTCATAACAGAAGTTATCTCATTGCGCTTTTCCTATAGAGCAGGTCTAGACCATACTCTTTATAATATTAATTACAGAGACCAAACAAATCCCTCCATGAGCAAGCATTTGGCGACAGTGGCAAAGAAAAACTTCCTTTAAGAGAGCAGAAACCTTGGACAGAACCAGACTCAATGGTGGGCGGCCATCCGCCGCTGCCATGTTAGGTTTTGAGAGAGAGAGAGAGAGACCATGTAGAATTTTTTTTTTTAAATAGTAGAATAGTAATTGTAGTGTTAATATTAATAAATTAGTAATAATAGGAATGACAGCTATAGGAAAAATAATGTCAGCATCAGCAACAGAGCCACGGGGGCAGCAGGTGGCCCACAACCACAGATCCAGTCTCTGCAGCTCCGGAGGCAGAAATACCTGCTGAAAGCGACAGAAGGAGAGAGGAGAGAAACGAGAAAGCATAAAACTACAGGAGAGAGAAGATGTTGAGTTAGTAAAATGCAGTAATGGGATAAAAATGCATACAGATGGAGAGGGAGAGAAAGAGAGAGAAAAGAGGTGCATCATGGGAAGTCTCCCGGCAGTCTAGGCCTATAGCAGCATAACTAAGGGATGGTTCAGGACTCACCCAAGCCAGCCCTAACTATAAGCTTTATCAAAGAGGAAAGTCTTAAGCCTACTCTTAAATGTGGAGATGGTGTCTGCCTCCCGAACCCAAATTGGGACCTGATTCCACAGGAGAGGAGCTTGATAGCAGAAGGCTCTGGCTCCCATTCTACTTTTGGAGACTCTAGGAACCACAAGTAACCCTGCATCCTGGGAGCGCAGTGTTCTGGTCGGATAATATGGTATTATGAGATCTTTAAGATATGATGGTGCCAGACCATTAAGAGCTTTGTAGGTGAGAAGGATTTTAAATTCTATTCTAGATTTTATAGGGAGCCAGTGCAGAGAAGCTAATATTGGAGAAATACGATCTCTTTTTCTAGTTTTTGTCAGTACACGTGCCGCAGCATTCTGGATCAACTGGAGAGTCTTAAGGGACTTATTCGGGCAGCCGGATAATAAGGAATTGCAGTAGTCCAATCTAGAAGTAACAAATGCATGCACAAATTTTTCGGCATCATTTTCAGACAGTATGTGCCTGATTTTTTTCAATATTACGTAGGTGAAAAAAGGCTGTCCTTGAAGTTTGTTTCATGTGGGAGTTAAAGGATAAAACCTGATCAAAGATAACTCCGAGGTTCCTTACTGTGCTGCTAGAGGCCAGGGCAATGCCATCTAGAGTAACTATATCTTTAGATAATGTGTCTCTGAGGTGTTTGGGACCAAGTACAATAACTTCAGTTTTGTCAGAGTTTAACATCAGAAAGTTGCAGGTCATCCAGGTCTTTATGTCCTTAAGGCATGCCTGAAGTTTAGTTTAACTGGTTAGTTTCATCTGGCTTGATCGATAGATATAATTGGGTATCATCTGCATAGCAATGAAAGTTTATGGAGTGCTTCCTAATAATACTGCCTAGAAGAAGCATATATAAGGTGAATAGAATCGGTCCAAGCACAGAACCTTGTGGAACTCCGTGACTAAGTTTGGCATGCACGGAGGACTCACCGTTAACATGTACAAACTGAGATCGATCTGATAGATAGGATTTAAAAACCAGCTTAGCACGGTTCCTTTAATGCCAATTACATGTTCCAGTCTCTGTAATAGACTGGAACATGTAATTCTGATTCTGAAATGTCACATCTCTACATAGGTTTGTCCGATTAACATGAAACTTTGGCTTTCCCATGCCCCACCGAGGCTAAGTGACATTTACTGTTTCACTGCAACCTACAGGAAGTTGTTTCTTTATAACTTGCACATTTTTGCAGTAACAAAATTATTTAAATAACTTTTGATCATGCGATTTTATGGGAAAAATATAGAAGGAAATGGGGTAGATTTGACAATGTACACTCAAGTTACAACAACTTCCTGTGTCATGGCGAGACATCGACAGGGACACGCCCTTCACACTTAGCCCAACTGTTAATTGCGAAGATCTTTAGATTGCACTGCGAAAATTTGAAGTCTGTCCAATGAATTCTCTAGGAGGAGTTTGTTCAAGTACAGAGCCTGTAAATGGTGAAAAATGGCATAAAAGTGCACATTCAATTCACAATGGCTGACTTCCTGTTGGGTTCAGGGTATGGCTCCAAGAGGCTTTTTTGTGTGTCTTTGGGTGATACATCGATCACCCAAATTTCGTGCATCTATGTAAAATGTGGAGTGGGGGATGTTTTAATCATTGTTTTTTTTACAGAGGCCACTATGGAGCCATTTTGCCACACCAATACCCAACACCCATATCAGACGTACATTTTCACCACTTCTGACATGTGTGCAAAGTTTTGTGAGTTTTTGAGCACCTTTAGTCCCTCAAAAATGCAAATTTATTTGGAATTGGTAAGAACAATAATAATTGAAGATCGGGCCCTCGCACCTCCATGCATGTCGGGGATGCCGGCTGTTCAACGTGGCTCTGAATTGTGATGTGTTTTGGTCACTGCACGTAGGAGTTAAATGTCACTTCCTGTGTCCACTATGTGGTGCCAGACAACACACTTTATGCGTCAAGTTGAAGGATATCATGCGTAGACCACACCATGAAAATTTCATGCAAATTGGATCATCTTTGCCATGGAAGGCTTACTTCCTGTTGCCTCGAGGTGGCGCTATGACTTTACATCATTAATGGCCTGTGATCAGAGTGGGACACTTATCAAACGTGAAATTAGAGGCAGATTAGACAGTGTAAACTGAAGTTACAGCAACTTCCTGTATAAATATTACTTTCTGTGTCCACTTTGTGGCGCTAGAGAACACACACTAATAACACTTGCTAGATATCATGTGTAGACCACCATGTAAATTCGATGTAAATCGGATGATGTTTGTCACAAAGGCTGACTTCCTGTTGCCAGTAGGTGGCGCTATGACAATAACAAAATATTGTCATATAGATGTGTTCAGGGCGGGACTCTTATCATACATGTGAAGTTTGGTTCAGATGGGACCATGTACAGTCGTGTTACAAACCACTTCCTATTTCATGGCGAAACATCGAAATTCGCCGCCACAGAATGGCCACACCGTTCGTCAAAAACTCAAGTTTTGAGCAACTTTTCATGATGGTCTTTTATACACATTGCCCAAGTTTGAAGTGGATCAGATTAACGGTCTAGGACGAGTTTCTTAAAGTACGACCCCTTTTAATAAGATAAGAAAATTAAATCAAAATGACTGACTTCTTGTTGGGTTTAGGATCGTGTCACTAAGAGACTTTTTTGTTTGTCTTGGCATCTAACATGTGCCACCCAAATTTCATACATGTGGGTGAAACTGCAAGGAGGGGCTGAATTTTAGAAAATTTCAAGGGGGCGCTATAGAGCCATTTTGCCCCACCCATTTTGCAAAACCCATAAAATATCAAATATTTCACCACTCCTGATGAGTGTGCAAAGTTTCACAACTTTTTGAACACCTTTAGGCCCTCAAAAATGATTAATTCGTAAAAAGTTGGAATCATAAAGAAAAATAATAATAATTCCTTCTATGGATCTATTGATCCTTATGATCAGAAGTTGTTAAAAGAATTTGATACTGAACAACTTCCTCGAGGTTGCAGTAAATCAGGAACTTATGTCATATCTCCACATAGGTTTGTCCGATTTACATTAAACTTGGGCCAGTACTTTCCCATGCCTGACTGAGGCAAAATTTGGCGCCAATCAGCCGCTAGGTTGCTCTGCAAATGTGAAAAGTTTATATCTCGTAAATAGCTGCATGGATTCGTACGAAATTCGGTTTGCACGACCTAGGGTCATGACTCAGTTGATGTATAAAATTTGGTAATGATTGATAAAAGTGGGTGTGGCTTATTACAATAAATGTAAATTTCTACACCTTTCACATTCCAAACTTAAAAAAATCACCCGTACGTCCTACAGAGCTGAAATGCTTTCAGCACATCCACTGACATGTGACAAAAGTTTGCCTCACTGCAACATATGGTCAATTAAGAAGTCCGTCACTCTATATTTTTCAAAATATGAAACAATCAATTAACATCTATATCTCCACATAGGTCTGTCTGATTAACTTGTCTCAGTAGTTTCTTATGCCACCGAGGCTCTGTGCAAAATCTGGCACCAATCGGCCACTAGGTGGCGCTTTTATTGCAAAATCATAAAATATGCTAAACTACTTTTTCGAACTTCTCCTAGGTGGTGAGTCTGATCTGCATGAAACTTTGCACATAGAATCTATAGACTGTCATGATCAAAAGTTATTAGTAAAAGAATTTTGATATTCCAAAAATTGCACAAGTTTTAAAGGTAAACCTTCCTGTGGATTGCAGTCAAAACAGGAAGTGATGGCATATCTTCACGTAGCTCTGTCCAATTAATGCAAAGCTTGAGCCAGTAGTTTCCCATCCCCTACCGAAGCTTTTTGCAAAATGTGCCGCCAATTGGCCTCTAGGTGGCACTTTTGCTCAAAATCATAAAATATGCTAAAATTATTTTTCAACACTACGGTCTTTGAACTGAATGTTTTCCAATCTCTGTGCTGAACTCCACCTGCGACTTGTATCACGTGCGTGGGACTGCAGGTCTGACTTGCATCATCTCCGTGGGCCGCCAGGTGTGACTTGCTCCACTGGGCTTGGACCCCGTTCATAACTGCTTGCAGTTCGAGTTTATCTTTTTTTTTTTTTTTTTTATACTTCATTTGGTTCTCACATGGTTATTATTATTCCAAAAAAAAGTAATGTGTAATCAAACTGCCTCAAACTAACTGACACACAGAAAACCTTGGGCCTGGTAGTACTCCAGCAATGGAGTAGTGGTTGGTTTCTTGTTCACTGTGTTCACTCTACTCAATGTCAATCTGGAGGTGACAGCGTACATACAAAGGACATGGCTGGCAGGTGGTGGTTTTTTACCAGGCCAGTGGAAAAAGGACTCAATTCTATCTTCAAGGAAAGGGATTAGCTCTTTAAGTTTGTTTTTCTATCTTCTATCTTTTCTTTCTTGAATAAAATCAATGTAATTTTTTGTATTAATGTTCTTCTGAAGTGTGCTGTCAGACTGTCAGCTGCTGGATGAGACAATTACTTTGTTGTTGTTTGTTTCAGAGCCCGGCTGCAGCTCTTCAGGACACAGAAGATGGGCTGGGGAGTGAGAGCCATGCAGGATATCCGTCAAGGAACATTCATTTGCGAGTGAGGACAGGCTCTCATAAGAGAAACGACTGAATTCTGAACAGAAGCTGCGCTCTGAGCTAAACCCAATTCACCCATTCCCCCCACCCCCACCCAATGCTTCCACAGGTATGTCGGGGAGATCATCACTGACGCAGAGGCCGACAAAAGGGAGAATGACTCTTTCCTCTTCACCCTGGACAATAAGGTGATTGAATTACTTAACATGAATTTTTAAAGCTACACTGGGTTACCGTGCATGTTGGTTCTTAGACATAATTGCATACACACCACACAAGAAAATGATCTGATGTTAGAGAGTCAAGCTTTCTCCTGACAGAATGCTCAGTTATCTCAGCTTTGGAGATGGTTCCAATTTCACTTTATTTTTTTTATTTTTTTAATACATCTTTTTAGTGGATTTTCAGCAGACGGTACAGTTCGATTCAACAAGTAGAAAATATAAAGTATATAAAAATTGTAGTAAAAAATAACAGGTCACCAAAAGAAAATAGGAAGACATATACAGTCTGTGTGTAAAAAAGTGTTTTCCCCCTTCCTGATTTCTTATTTTTTTTGCATGTTTATCACACTTAAATGTTTCAGATCATCGTAGAAAAGGTTTCAGTCGTAGTCATCTGGACACTGTTTTCAGAATCAAGACGTTTCGGCTCCCATCCGGAATCTGCCTGAGTATCTGTTAATAGCTAGTTTCACCTGAAACTGACCTAATAGTTTCCAAGATGGCCCAGTAATCAGGCCTATTGTTTTCTGGCTGCATCTACTTCATCACTGTTAAGTACCTGATTAGCATGTGATTGGCGTGACCAAGGTGATAATACACTCTGATAGACTTTGGGCAGATTGAATCTCAGACCACCATTTCTGTTCAAAGAGGGGTTCTCATTCCTTATGTATCTGGACTGTCTGAAAAACTACAAAGGATCTTTAGACAGCACGATTCCTTCCTGAGGGCAGGGCTTATGTAACACAGAGTAGCTTAAATTTCTAGTTCCCGTCCCATCTTTTCACAATTGAGAATGACTTCCGGATGGGAGCCGAAACGTCTTGATTCTGAAAACAGTGTCCAGATGACTACGACTGAAACCTTTTCTACGATAGAACACTCCTGGACGAATGAGGGACTACACCGTCTCGTTTCAGATCATCAAACAAATTTAAATATTAGTCAAAGATAACAAAAGTAAACACAAAATGCAGTTTTTAAATGAAGGTTGTTATTATTAAAGGAAAACAAAATCCAAACCTACATGGCCCTGTGTGAAAAAGTGATTGCCCCCTAAACCTAATAACTGGTTGGGCCACCCTTAGCAGCAACAACTGCAATCAAGCGTTTGCGATAACTTGCAATGAGTCTTTTACAGCGCTGTGGAGGAATTTTGGCCAACTCATCTTTGCAGAATTGTTGTAATTCAGCCACATTGGAGGGTTTTCGAGCATGAACTGCCTTTTTAAGGTCATGCCACAGCATCTCAATAGGATTCAGGTCAGGACTTTGACTAGGCCACTCCAAAGTCTTCATTTTGTTATTGTTCTAAGAAATCAGGAAGGGGGCAAACACTTTTGCACACCACTGTAAATAAATAAATAATATCCAAATAGTAAATAAATAAATAAAAAATAGAAAAAAGAACTACAAAATAAACAGGAAGTAATCGGGATAATTAAGTATAATATTTAAATAGATAATAGGAGAAAGGAGAAGTTGTAAAATAGGATGAATTTAAATGAATAATAGGTAAAGAATTAGTGAGGCGGAAAGATAAGGATTTCACGCTCTCTCTCTCTCTCTCTCTCTCTCCCCCTCGCTCCCCAACTGGTTCTGTTCAAGCAAGTCTCAGGAGTGATAGTAAGGCTATTAATAAGTCCAGAAGGGGACTCAAAGTCTTGTTAAAGGCTTTAAGGGACCTTTCTTTGAGAATCTTAATTTTTCTAGCTTTATCTATTCCTAGATTTCCTGTACCCATCTTTTATGTGGGGAGGCATGTTCACATTAAAGAAAAATGGCACGTCTGGCCAATAGAGTAGTAAATGCAATGCAACGCTGTATATTAGTAGGCATATTCGGAGTTTAGGGAGACTGAACAAGGCTGTTAGAGGGTTGCGGTCAATAGCTGAGTTGCAGGCCTTGCCAATTTTTTTACTGTTTATTTTAAACATATTGGACCAAATGTCCGTCAGCCACGGGCATGTCCGGAACATACTGTATGTAAATGGTCAGATGGAGATTGCTGACATCTGTTATAGGTGTCGCTTCAATCAGAAAATATCCTTGCCAATTTAGCGTGCGTAGAAGTATGCTTTGTGAAGCACCTTGAGCTGCAGTAGGCAGTGTCTGACACATATGGATGAGGAATGCACCAGGCGTAGCACGTCAATCTACTGGTCATTTGATGAGATGGCAACTCCCAAGGCATGCTCCCAGGAGCCTTTAAGGGATATAGTGGGGGACGGATTTAGAGAATCAATTATGCTGCAAATGATCCTATAGCATTGTTATTAACATCGGCGGTAACGACTCCTGATTACACCAGTCAGAGGTCACTAAAATTAATGTTGAGTCGGTGTGTACATATGCAAAGATAATGTCGGACTCTCTGGGTTTTCTCTGGGCCTCTGCCAAATCTGACCAGTGATGACATGTTTAGCCACATGTCTTCATTCTGCTGCTGGCTGTTGCAGAGGTGTCGAGCAAACGATGTGGGCTTTGTAGATAACTGGCGGACTTTCCGGGGAAGACCTGGTCTGATTAGGAGAGACAGCATTCATCCCACCTTGGATGGAGCAGCTCTCATATCTAGAAATCTGGCCGAGTTTATTAGTGGACCAAAACCACGACAACCCAGAGTTGAGTTGCAGTCCCACACGCTTCTCTGCGCTTCCATTAGAGCATTTAACCACCCAAAACTCCTTAGTGACGGTGTCTATCCCCCAACCACTTAAATTAATAAAATCAGAAGTTAACAGAAGAGGAGTTATACATAAAAACCTAAATAAAAACGCTGAAATAGCACAACAATTAAATTAAATGAATTGAATTAAATGTGGACTCTTAAACATCAGATCCCTGTCAGCTAAAGCTGTACTAGTGAACGATTTAATATCAGATTGTCATATTGACTTATTTTGTTTTACTGAAACCTGGCTGGGTCTTGAAGAATATGTTAGCCTAAATTAATTCACTCCGCCCAGTCATATTAATACTTACATTCCTCGAGGCACTGGCCAAAGAGGTGGAGTTGCAGCCATCTTTGACTCAAGCCTATTAATCAGCCCTAAACCTAAACTAAATTATAACTCATTCGAAAGCCTTGTTCTTAGTCTTTCACACCCAACCTGGAAAACACGACAGTAAGGACCAGGAGTACGGTACACTATAACACGTAGAATTGGCTGTTTTCCAGGTTGGGTGTGAAAGACTTAAGAACACAGCTTTCGAATTATGGAGTACTCGAAGTATTTCGAGTTATCATTTAGTTTGGTTTAGGGTTGATTAATAGGCTGCCTTGTGGAACGTGAGTATTACTATGACTCAGCGGAGTGGATTGTTTAGGCTAACATATTCTTCGTGACCCAGCCAGGTTTCTGTAAGACAAAATAAGTCAATATGATAAACTGATATTAAATCGTTCACTAGTACAGCTTTAGATGACAGAGAGCTAATGTTTAAGAGTCCACATTTAATTCTCCTATTTTGTTGTGCTATTTAAGCGGTGGTAATATTGTTTTGTTAACTTTTGAGTTTATTAATTTAAGTGGTTGGGGGGCAGACACCGTCACTAAGGAGTTTTGGGTGGGTAACTGCTCTGGAAGCGCAGAGAAGCATGTAGGAATGCAAATATGCCTCCTGGTCTCAACTCTATGTTGTCATGGTTTAGGTCCACTAATAAACTCGGTCAGATTTCTGGATTTGAGAGCTGCTCCATCCAAAGTGGGACATATGCCGTCTCTCCTAATCAGACCATGTCTTCCCTAGAAAGTCTGCCAATTATCTACAAAGCCCACATTGTTTGCTGGACACCACCTCGACAACCAGCGGGGGGATGAAGACATGTGGCTAAACATGTCATCACTGGTCAGATTTGGCAGGGGCCCAGAGAAAAATACAGAGTCCGACATTGTCTTTGCATATGTACACACTGACTCAACATAAATTTTAGTGACCTCTGATCTTACTGTATTTACGCTTATCCTTGGCCAGCAGTTTTAAATAGGATTCAGTATTGCCTGCTCTGGCCCCAGGAATACATTTGACTATGGTTGCTGGTGTCGCTAACCTCACGTTTCTCAAAATGGAGCTGCCAACAATCAGAGTTGGTTTCTCAGCGGGTGTGTCGCTGAGTGCGGAGAACTTGTTAGAAATGTGATCAGGTTGGTGGTGAACCATGAGCTTGTGCTTAGGGTTATGCTTTGGGAGCTGCTGGGGGATGGCTAACAGGAGCTATCTCGAGTTCCCGCTTGGCCCTTAGGCTTTACATTGTGATGACGTTACAGTTTTTTAAATCCCTTTTCCTGACTCGAGGAAAGTTTTACAAATATAACTGACCTTGTTTGCAGTTTGAGGTGTCCTGTCAACAGTTTTATATACATCTCTTTTATAATTGTGGCCTATGGGTAAAATGCTTTTTGGGCAGCAGGGGAATTTTTTGCTGCAATACAATGAGTGGCCACTGGGCAAAACTGCGACACCCTATCCAGGTCTTATTATACGTCCATGCTCTCACGCCACACATCCATTTTTTCGCACAGTGAAAAACTAATTATTACTGATAACGTGGATCAGCTCCACCCAGTTGATGTGACACCAGCGTACGCCGGGATAGTAATCAAGTGGACCCTCTCTCGTGCTGTGAGTCACAGACAGTTTGTGACAGAGTGGTAATGTTAGTTTGATGAATTGACCTCTGATATCGATTGATGTCTTTTACCGTCTTAAAATGTAAAAGTTATGTATGGATACATAGAGGTAAGAAGGATTATGTTCCTATGTAAGCCATTCAATTTAAGACAAAGAGATGGTGGCTATACAATGGGTTTTTTTTGTTTTTTAAACTATTGACAGTGTGTGACTTCTTAAAATATATATATTTCATATTTTGATACATTTCTTATATGTTGTGAATTTGCAAATGAAACATTATCTGTTGATAGTGCCATAGATAATGTGCCATAGATCTACCAGTCCTATTCTTCAAAGTATAGCTTACATCCCTAATGAATGAATACCACAACATGTGATGTTCGGTAGGGTTATGGATTAAACATGCAGAGAGTAAGACAGTTTTTTCTGATGTATATTTACTACTTTTCTGGCAGAATGATTAATCTAAGCATGATAGCCATCTTAAAGGTCCAGTATGTAGGATTTAGTGGCATCTATCATTGAAATTGCAGTTTGCCACCATTTAAATACCACTGGGATCATCCTTACGTTCCAAGCGTGTAGGAGAAACTATGGTGGCCACGAAAATCGTGAAAGGACCTATCTAGAGCCAGTGTTTGGTTTGTTTGTTCTGGGCTACTGTAGAAACATGGCGGTGCAACATGGCGACCTCCGTGGAAGGGGACCTGCTCCCTCTGTAGATAAAAACAGCTCTAAGGTAACAAAAATTCTTATTTTCAGGCTTGAAAACATACTTAGAAATATGATATTCCATCCATCCATCCATCCATCCATCCATCCATCCATCCATCCATCCATCCATCTTCTTCCGCTTATCCGGGGCCGGGTCGCGGGGGCAGCAGTCTAAGCAGGGACTCCCAGACTTCCTTCGCCCCAGACACTTCCTCCAGCTCCTCCGGGGGGATCCCGAGGCGTTCCCAGGCCAGCCGAGAGACATAGTCCCTCCAGCGTGTCCTGGGTCTTCCCCGGGGCCGCCTCCCGGTGGGACATGCCCAGAACACCTCCCGAGGGAGGCGTCCAGGAGGCATCCGGATCAGATGCCCTAGCCACCTCAGCTGGCTCCTCTCGACGTGGAGGAGCAGCGGCTCTACTCGAGCTCCCCGTGTGACTGAGCTCCTCACCCTATCTCTAAGGGAGCGCCCAGCCACCGGGCGGAGGAAGCCCATTTCGCCGCTTGTATCCGCGATCTTGTCCTTTCGGTCACTACCCAAAGCTCATGACCATAGGTGAGGGCAGGAGCGAGATTGACCGTAAATCGAGAGCTTTGTCTTCGACTCAGCTCCTTCTTTACCACAACGGTCCGACAGCGCCCGCATCACTGCAGACGCTGCACCGATCCGCCTGTCAATCTCACGCCCATCCGCCCCTCACTCGTGAACAAGACCCCGAGATACTTGAACTCCTCCACTTGAGGCAAGGACTCCCGCCCACCGAAGAGGGCAAGCCACCTTTTTCCGGTCAAGAACCATGGCCTCAGATTTGGAAGAGCTGATTCTCATCCCAGCTGCTTCACACTCGGCTGCAAACCGTCCCAGTGCATGTTGCAGGTCCCGGTTTGAAGAAGCCATCAGAACGACATCATCTGCAAACAGCAGAGATGAGATCCTGTGGTTCCCAAACCGACACCCTCCGCCCCTGACTGCGCCTAGAAATTCTGTCCATATAAATTATGAACAGAACCGTGACAAAGGGCAGCCCTGGCGGAGTCCAACATGCACCGGAACAGGTCTGACTTACTGCCGGCAATGCGAACACAGCTCCTGCTCGTTATACAGGGACCGGACAGCCCTTAGCAAAGGGCCCCGGACCCCATACTCCCAGAGCACTCCCCACAAAGCGCCTGGGCACACGGTCGAAGCCTTCTCCAGATCCACAAAGCACATGTGGACTGGTTGGGCAAACTCCCATGAACCCTCGAGCACCCGATGGAGAGTATAGAGCTGGTCCAGTGTTCCACGACCGGGACGAAAACCACTCTGCTCCTCCTGAATCCGAGGTTCGACTATCGGACGAATTCTCCTCTCCAGTACCCTGGAATAGACCTTACCGGGAGGCTGAGAAGTGTGATCCCTCTGTGATTGAACACACCCTCCGGTCCCCTTCTTATACAGAGGGACCACCACCCCGGTCTGCCAGTCCAGAGGCACTGTCCCAGATCACACGCGATGTTGCAGAGACGTGTCAGCCAAGACAGTCCCACAACATCCAGAGACTTAAGATACTCAGGACGGATCTCATCCACCTCAAGCCTTGCCACCAAGGAGCTTGCCAACAACCTCAGTGACTTCGGCCAGGGTGATGGATGAGTCCGCCCGGTCCCCAGCCTCCGCTTCTTCTTCGGAAGACGTGACAGCGGGATTGAGGAGATCCTCAAAGTATTCCTTCCACCGTCCGACAACATCCCCAGTCGAGGTCAACAGCTCTCCACCCGCACCGTACAAGGTGTTGGTGAAGCACTGCTTCCCCCTCCTGAGCCGTCGGACGGTTTGCCAGAATTTCTTTGAGGCCGACCGATAGTCCTCCTCCATGGCCTCTCCGAACCTCTCCCAGTCCTGAGTTTTTGCCTCTGTGACCGCACGGGCTGCAGCACGCTTAGCCTGCCGGTACCTGTCAGCTGCCTCGGGACTCCCACGAGCCAACAAGGCCCGATAGGACTCCTTCTTCAGCCTGACGGCATCCCTTACTTCCGGCGTCCACCACCGGACGATATGATATTCCATTTCTGCCAATTGCTCCTCTTAAATGTTACATACTGGACCTTTAATCATAATGTGTTGCTTTTAAATTGCTGATAATAGGATAAAAATGACTCACTTCAAACCAATGTTACGCCCTTGAGGTGAGTACTACAAATATGAAAATCAAATCACCAATAGCAACCGTTAACAATATATTATGTGAACAAAATACAATCATATATTAACCCTCCAGATTCTCCTGAGAGTCACACTTTTCAATGCCCCCTTTCCCCCTGATCTTCCGACATTTCTGCAACAAAATAACTCCATAAATTCACTAGAATGAAGGAAAACTCTCTGAAATTAACAATTTTCTGGGGGAAGATCCCCACATATCCTGGTTAGGTTTGGTCTCCCAAGGCCATAGGCTATGCTGTCTTGAGGTTGGCAAGTATGCTGATCAACCATACTTATTCATCATCGACCATGATTATTGACTTGGCTTTTCATCTATACATGTTTTAATATTGTGCTTTTGGCTGCTGAACTTTTTAAACAAAATTCCTGAGGGTTGAGAAGTGATGACCACAACCCCTGCGGTGGGTAAAGTCACAGAAGGCCTACTCATAAAATGCACCGACTTCACAGATACCAAATCTCACTCCAAACTAAATTAAAAAGTTGGCAGTGAAGAGTGATTTCCTACTCTGAGACTCTTGAAAATATCGACCCACAATCAAATTTTGGGCAAACAGTGAATCTGTGGCATCTGAATACGTTAGGACTGTAATTTAGCCTGTTACGGATGTAAATCTGGCTCAGTGCAGCATTAGTAACAAGCCAAAATTGTATGATGCTTTAACGTCAGTGCTATAAGCCTGTGAGATTGCAAAAAACTTTTTATATTATTATTATTATTATATTATATTTTATTTATTTTTTTCTTTTATTCAAGTGTCACACACCTAAAGGTGCCCAGCCTACATAGGCTTAAAAGACACTACTTACATTATCTTCAGAGGTAAGAGATAACAAAAAGAAAGCAAGCCAATACATGGTTCTGTATACATGTGTCAAACCCATTATATCAAATAACTTAACAAGTTAAACATGCAACACTCTCATATGTTGATGGTAAGCATTGAAGGAAAAATGAGGTTTGTCAAACTTCTTGTATGTAAACATGTACTGTAATCTACATTAATTTGTCATATCAGACAGACTAGGATGTCAGGGCAGACTTTTCAGGAAAAAGTGATTGAGTGCATGTGTTCTTATGTTTGATCAAGAGATGGTGCTGCAGAGGTGCTTATCTATACACTGCTTTTAATCTGCCAGCAGCATTCTTCACGGTTTTACAGACTGTAGTTGATCTTATGATGACAACTTGTTGATGGTAGCAAGGTGGACTAGTTGTTGAAGGAATTATTCTGAAATCACATCTCAGGTTTGATTCCACAATAGCCATTTGTTGTTTTGTATTTTAAAGAAATATGTTAAAAACCTACCTGTTAATTTATTCATTTTGTCTCCTTATTCTCATTCAGAGAAGTGTGAGGCTACGTGCATTAGGGCTGTGGTTCCTAAACTGTCTGTCATGCTCTGCTTTGGAAGCCGGAAAAATTTAATCAAACTGGAACAATACTGGGGACACCAGTATCAAAAAGAACCCAGTTGAGTTTTATTGAAATAACATAATCACTCTACATTTTTCCCATTGTGTGCGTCCCCTCAGGGGAGCCTCCACCCAGTTTTGCAACCACTGCAGTAGGTACAAATAAGGAATATAATCAGGACAGGTCTGATCCATCATGCAACAAAGATGGTTAGATTCAACCATTTATACTCACTGGAAATTGAAGGATAATTCCACTTTATTACAGCCTTATTTTCGTTAAATGAATCCATCATTTCTATGAGTAATTATAATATTGTACTCACCAAGTTAACTTCTGAGATCTGGAAACGCGACCTTTTAGTGACATCACTAAAAAGAGGTCTGACAAAACAAACCAACATGTTAGCCAAACTTATTTGGAAGAGAAAATGAAGGTGAAAATGAATTAAAATTATGACCCAAACTGTTGTAAACATCCATCAGTTTACAGACCCATTTCCTGCTTCAGCTTTGACCTACTGTACTTACTGTTCAAAGTTTTCCTGTGCAATGAGGGATTATTAATTCATTTCAGGTGCACTCACTTTTAGTTTGACCTCCAAATAAAGTGGTTTTGATAATCAGTTTGGATAAACTGTTGGCTTGTTTACAACCTGTCTGATTGTCTGACTGCTTGTGTATTTTTAAAGCTTCCAGTCCACCAGGTACATGCAAACATGTGATTGTGACTCTTTTTGGTCATCTTCTTGTTCAGGTGGGAGATGTACACTGTATTGATGCGAGACTCTTTGGCAACATCGGCCGCTTCATTAACCATCTGTGTGAGCCCAACCTGCTGGCTGTGAGGGTGTTCACCATGCACCAGGATCTACGCTTCCCCAGGATAACCTTCTTCTCCAGCAGGCCCATCAAAGCTGGAGACCAGATAGGGTGAGTGATGGAAAAACAATCTCAGCTTTGTCTTCTGTCTTCCTTTTCCTGTTCAGTAGAGAACTTTAAAATAGAATGTTTAAATAAAGACAATGTGATGGACTGGTGTCTCTTCCTCAGCAGGTTTGACTATGGCGATCACTACTGGAGGGTGAAGAGCAAGTACTTCAGCTGCCAGTGTGGTTCTCTCAAGTGTCGCTACTCAGCTGCTAGCCGATAGAATCTCACTGATGACCACTGATCCCTCTTTCTCTCTGGGCACATTCTGTCGCTGTAACCTTTTAATGTCAGAAACACTGCCTTATGAACTAGATACAACATAAGAGTAATGCTTTGATTAGGTTGAAAGGATTTTCTGGTATTCACTTGAATTCCCAGTTTTAAAGCAGCAAATGAAAGATAAACATTGTTAAAATCTGTCATCTCAGAGCACATGATCTAACTTATTTATGCACCTAATAAGGTTAGTTTTCTATATGAAGAACACTGCAGCTTGCCACCAGCCAGAAATACTGTATGTGAGGGTGGATTTAACTAGTTTTAAAGAGCCCACAATCAGGTAAAAAAATCTTAACAGATTATTTAAACTTTCATGGACTCTTCCTTTAATACTGCAAAGTGTTATATTTGTGGATTAATGAAGTGAAGTAATGTTTCTGGTAGTCTGATCTCTTCTATGAACATGCTTTTTACTACATGTCTATTGAGCAATTAAACACATTTTTAAAGCATCTTTTCCTCTGGGTTTTTTTTTATGATGAACTTTAGTTACCAAGAGAAAGTAGAGACATAGCTACTTTCTTCCCTCCCATTCAGCCACAAGAGCAGTAGTGGGTTTCAACACTACGTGATAAGGCCTGACTTGCAGTCGTTGTTCCAGTTCATCCCAAAGATGTGCAGGCTAATCAAGTTCCTACACACCAAACTGGGAAAACCATTTCTTTATGCAGCTGCCTTTGTGCATGGGGGCATTGTCAAGTTCAAACAGAAAAGGCACAAACACAAACTGCTAACACAAACTTGGAAGCACACTATTGTCTTAAATATGTTCATATAATCATGGTTATGCTGGAGCATTAACATTTCCCTTCATTGGAACTAATAGACCCAAACAAGGAACTCAGCCCTAGACCAAAAGTACACTAAAGTATGTGTCCATATACTTAAATAGTGTAATTTGAAAAATAAAAATATAGTGTAGTTTGAATATTTAAATGAAGATATCAGACAATTGCACAAACGACATACTGTGATTTAGAAAAATCTTAGTTTGTGTGGAAGAGAACTGCTGGAATCCCCTGAAGGATCCTAAAGTCTGCCTGGACCTCAGTGTAAAAACAGCAGATTACTGGGCAAGGTTGCTGTCAAAATGTTAAGTTGGCAAATACAAATGCAGGTCCTTATGTTCTCTCTGGACATTATAGTGATTGCACACAATCACAAACTAAATCTATTTCTAAGTGTTTAACTGCATCAATCAGCCATTGATTTATGAAATGCAAAAGAATGATAGAAAAGCACAATTTTAAATGGCTTTAATCTTATGAAATGATTTAATCATTTATTATCAATTTCTTTTTGAAGATTCTTCACAGGCACAATCTGTGATTTTATTTCAGAAAACTCAACTTCTTACAATTTATAATACGTATGTTTTCCCAAATATGTACTTTCATTTAGAAAGGGTCTGAATACCTATGACCATGTGATATTTCAGTTTTTCTTTTTTTAATAAATTTGCATAAATTTCTACATTTCTGTTTTTTTTTTTTTCTGTCAAGATGGGGTGCTGAGTGTACATTAATGAGAAATAAAATGAACTTTTTTGATTTTAGCAAATGGCTGCAATGAAACAGAGTGAAAAATTTAAAGGGGTCTGAATACTTTCCGTACCCACTGTAGATAGATTTTAGATATAGTTCAAGGAGGGAAAATCCGTCCACATCATTTCATCAGTCATCTAATCTTCATCTTCCCAAACAATACAAAACTTCTAATTTATGGAACTGTAATTTGAACCAATTTGTCATTTTGTTATAATTACATCTTCCTTTAAGTCCTATAGTGCATTTAAAGAAAATACTTAAATGTCTGTTTAATATTTGTGTTCTTTTGTAACATAAGATATATATCTTTAATACTGTCAATTAGTTTCACATTATTTAGGTAAAGGTAATCAGTAAGCCTTTTCTATCTTTTTTCTGTCCCTACACATTAATTTCCGTTATTTACATGCCGTTTGATTTGATTTTAAGCTGTGCAAATAAATCTCAAAGGACCTTTGTTGTAATTGTATGTCAATTATACTTAGTTATAAGTATAAATTTGCATCAAGAAAATTTAATTCTTTGAATATTTCTTTGTAGTATGTAGTTACATTTTTAAACAAATTTCCCACAAGAATTGTTGCAACAAAATGTTTACTTTGAAAATTTAGACCGAAAGTTGTGTTCTCCTACCTAGTCTTTGGTGTAAGCTGGACACCTATCTGATATAAATAGGTTTGATTGCAACTGCAGTTCCTTTCATGTTTTATTTGTTTCAATACATTTTGATTTAGTAAGCATACTTTCGTCTTATAGTAAAAAAATCTATTGGGTCTCTTCATAACCACGCTATTATTTTGAAAGTAGTTACGGAAGTATCTTTATTTATTTCGTGTAACTTGACCTCGGTGTGGCTCTCTCGCCTGCCTGTTGCTATGGAAACAGGGCCGGTCCAGGTGGAGCCACTGGCTGGCGTCTTCTCGGTCACGTGGTGGTCTCTGGCTAAGGAACAGTGAAGAAAGTGGTGTCTAGTACATTCACATTAAGGGCGAGTTTATGGAAACAACCTGCTCAGCCGTGATTTCCCCTCGATTAACGACAAAAAGCCGCGTGTTTGTCTTACCTAGACTGATGGGCGAGGTGGTTTAAAGAAGAATAATTCAGCGCTTAACTCGCAATGGAAACGAGTCTTTAGTGGAACAGAAATGTTTGTGTACGCTTTCTGGAGGAAAATAACGCTATGTCTTGATTCCTCACTCTGACGGTTCGCGGTATTTTCTCTGCTGTAGTCTTTAATGTGTGCGTGCCAGTGTATTTCAGAGCTACTTCTGAGGACCGGGGCAGTCAGCCGAAGGAGGAACACCCATGAAAAATTATCCATCATGGAATCTGATCATTAAACTTTGAGCAACAATTTCATGTCGGGGAGAGTGACTGCATGGGAAGCAGCAGAGAGGAGGAGATAACAGACTAATGTTGATGAAAAAGAGCACTCCTCTCCTTGTTTCGTTGTGAATGTTTGACTCTTACGGTCGTGAACGATACACGCACCTAGGGGACGGCACAGCAGTTTGTGTTGTGATGCGTCTTCTCCATTTCTTTTCTGGTGTCAATTTTGGTTTCTGCTGTAAGATCTGTGCTATTCCAGAATGGCTCGCTTTGAAGACGAATTATCCAGCCGCTGTGGCGGCAGCTGTCCCGCGGGCCCGGCCAGAGGGGCCAGCCGGCAGCCGGGGCCTCCGGGCCAGAGGGTGTACAAGCAGACGATGGCACAGAGAGCCAGGACCATGGCCATTTACAACCCCATTCCAGTCAAACAGAACTGCCTCACAGTTAACCGCTCTCTGTTCATCTTCAGCGAGGATAATATCATACGGAAATATGCCAAAAAGATCACCGAATGGCCATATCCTTACAGTCCAGTCCAACCCTCCTACATGCCGTTCTATCCCGTGTAACGCGAGATCACCACGCTGAACTCCGCCGAAAAATATGTCAATTTAAGGTCCCTTGATTACCGGCAGAAGATACATGTATCTAGGATATGATATTCGGCAAAGAAGCGTTTATATCACTAAAATGTAAAGCCTACACGGTTGGTTGTCCTGTGGTTTCCACTGCCTTACACATAGAGGGAAGGGCGGCAGCATGTGCAACAATTAAGAGCTCCTCAGTCGATTTTCTGTAGAATGAATGTCCTGCCATGTCTTATTTCAGAGAAGGTCTTTTTTTTTAAAAATTTAAAAATGAATGTTGGCTATGACTGTTGACAAGCAAGGGAACCTTAAAGAGCCACATTTCTAATGGAGTTTGGCTAATTTTTTCTGTATTTCGAAAACTTTAATTACCAAAAGGTAGATCCTTTTGGGAAGACTGAGTGCATCACATGTTGCTTGGTGTTTTGACTTGTGTTTCACTAAAGTTCATGCATTTGTTGCCAAGTCTTCTATTACATGGGTTTCTCTTCAAGGTATTTTATCATCATGCATTCTATGCTAATGCTGAATTCATGAATCGGGTTAGGATATAGAGCACATCAAGGAAAGGTTTAAAGTTGATTTATGACTTCATGATTACACCATTGTCATCATGTGACATGGTTACGTGGTAGACCATTGTCTCCCTGACATTTTATTGTGAAGGCTGTGGGTTGCAGATGGAGCTGTCCAGGGTGCTGAACTCCCAACAAACAGCAGGCTGGCTTCAGTTGCAACGCAGTTGCAAACAAACAAGCCTTAGCTATAAAACACAGCAGGATGCAGGTTTGAAATTAGCTGCTGGTGAATTTTTAATTGTGTGAGTGTGGATGCCACCTGTTGAGTTTTGTGTATTGACTCACCAACAAAATAATTTCTCACTGGTGCAGATTTGGATACTTTCTGAGGAAAAGTCAGTGGTAAAACACCTTATATGTTAATGAGTGTTATATGTGTTGCAATTAATTCACGTTAAGTTGTGTAATGGCCTGCATTATTTAAGTCACTGGTTGGTTACCCCTGGTGCTGAGCAAACATTTATCATGCTTTGATCTTGCAATGCATTACTGAGCCCTTTCTCCTGATGCAGAGCAATCAACGCTGCAGGAGGTTCTTTTGTGGCTGGAGGTCCATTGCCTACCTCCCTCTCCTGAGGACACCCTCCTCCTGTCAGAGCTGGAACAGTCCTGAGAGGATGGTGGAGTGGTAGTGCTAATGGCTAAGTTGGCTTGTGACTTAAAACATTTAACAGGAAGTCTGCATTATAAATTCAGGCTGTGGGGTTTGAAAGAAATTGGTATTAATGAGGTGGGGTGGGGGCTGATGGGGATGGATGTTCTAATGAAAGATGCCATTGAACCATACTTGTGACTAAAAATCATGATGTCTTGATCTCTGCCTCTTCTATTTTGACCATTATTTTTTAAAAACTGTCTCTTATTAGTCCGAAAACTTCATGAAAGTAAATTACTTAATCCGCTTTAAGTACTGCTGTGTCCCAGTTCCATATTACATACAAACTGTATACTGTAATTACTATATACTCATCTTTATTGTATATTGTTTAGCAGTTAGTTTACAAGATAATAACATTCTTTACCGTTTTATACTAACAGCAAATTGTACAATATGTGCGCCATTGGATGCTACTGCCAATTACACTTTACAAACTTAGTAATTAGAAACATCTTTCCCAAAAATGTAATTGTTATTTGAGTTCTAATGTGTTAATATGCACACTGACTGTTTTGAGTATACTTTATTGCGTCACTTTACCAGTGTGAACATATTGCATTCTTAAACGCTGCTTAGAATTGGTGTGTAGTATGGATTTGGGACCTACTGTATGTTGCATCTTATGCTGCATTGCATTATGCACTGTTAGAGTCTGTTGACTCTCCTTTCATGGACTCCTGGTATGATGAGAAGCTCTTTTCTTTTGATTATGAAAAACAAAAGCAGACATTTACTATTGATGCAGGAGCTAGACAAAAAGCATCTGCTTTAAAATGTAATTGTAGCTGCTTTATACATTTGTGGATGTTACATGTTATATCTTTTATATTTGTAAGAAAAGTATGAAACCAAACACCAAGGAACAATTTAGATCCAGAAAGTATGTTTCCAGTACTGGTTTTTAAGAGTTGAGGTTAGATTTTTCCAACCTTAACTCTTTACTTCCTCTTTACCTTCTATGCTTTTATGTATGGATTTAATGATGTGGTTTGTGTTTACATGTGTGGCAACCTGTGAATTTGCTTTCCACAAGAATTCCTTAACACTCTCACTCCATTTGAGTACTTGATCCTGGCCACTATTATAGCAAACTGCATTGTGCTGGCCTTGGAGCAACACCTACCGGCCTTAGACAAAACACCGATGTCAGAACGTTTGGTAAGTATCCACATGACTGCTTTCCATTTCCTACTGTACAGCTCTTCACGTCTCATACAGAAGAAAATATACAACCACTGTGGTGCTTTGCTCTGTTGTTTCTGTTACCACATTGACTGATTTTGCAGAGGCATTTTGATATTTTTTGAGTGTCATAAGTGAAAGAATTCTAGAATTGGCTCCAGTTTGTACAGCAGCCCAAAGAAACATGGTGGTCTAGTTATTTTTAGCTGCAGACTCTGACTGGTGCAATCAAGTAATAGGCTTATGCTCTGCTTAATCCAATCCTTCCTCTTTTTCCAGTCCAGGTGTTCATGGATTTGAAAATTTCAGATCAAAAATTAGTAAAAATATCAAATGTTTAAATTTTTTTCTCAGTGTCAGTTAGGGTCCCTCCTCCTCCCTCCTTTGATCATTACCTCAGGTTATAGTAAAAGGGACATTTCACCCCAAAATCAAAAATACATATATTCTTACCTGTAGTGCTATTTATCCATCTAGATTATTTTGGTGTGAGTTGCTGAGTTTTGGAGATATACAGTATGTATTTTTGATTCTGGGGTGAACTGTCCCTTTAAGTGCTGTGAACCCTTCTGTCAAATCAAAGAGCAGGCAATGGCAGGGACAGGGCTGTTTTTAAGAATGAAATGTCATTCCCCGAGGCAAGGAGCCTCCCAGCTCTTCACTTTCATTGATTCACTCCCTGAGATGAGCTTAAACTCTGCTTGACAGACATACCACAGTGTTCATGATGATATGAAGTCATCAGATGTGTCATCAGGACTGTGTCACTGCATTTTAAAATCTTCTATACTTCTTTTCTGTCTTTACCCAGCTATTATCTAGCCTCAGTAAATATTCTGGAGAGCTGTGGCTCTGTGTGTGCTAGGGCTGCAACTAACAATTATTTTCATTATTGATTAATCTGCCAATTATTTTCTCTATCAATCTGTTAAATTTCCCAAAAATGTCTCAAGTTGATTTGTTCTATCTAGATTACTATCATATATGACAAAGAAAAGCAAACTCTCATTTAAGTAACAAATCCTAACGTGAGAAGCTGGAACCAGCAAATGTTTGGCATTTTTGCTTAAAAAATGACTCAAATGATGTATGAAATTAGTTGATTAATTTTCTGTCAATCGACAAATCAATTGATCAAATAATTGTTTCAGCTCTAGCCCGTGCACTCCTTACTCTTTCTGCTTGTGACATTGGTAATGTCACGCTTGAAGATTATTCTTTTACTATTCATTCTAAGGCTCAAATTGAAATATACTGAATCTAAAAAAAATGGCATCACCAAATTAAATATACACCATGTGTAATTTTTTTCAACTGTGGGATATATTCAGGTCCTAAGGTGCTGCTAAAACATGCCAGAAAAAAAACAGAAGACATGACTAGTGTCCTCAATGGTAGTTGTTGCTGAGAGTTCTTCAGGGTGTTAAATCATCTGATACAGCATTGGAGATGATCATAGAACAGAGATCCCCTGAAGCTGTTGAGGAAAATCATAGTCATCATCCTTTATTTTATTGGAGGTTGATGACATTGAATGGCCAATATCTGATTTTATTGATATGGCCAAATGGAAGTCTGTAATTTCATGAATCCTCACTCTACTCTGCTTTTTCATAACAGGACGACACAGAGCCCTACTTTATTGGAATATTTTGTTTTGAGGCTGGCATCAAGATCATCGCTCTGGGCTTTGCCTTTCACAAAGGATCTTACCTGCGTAATGGCTGGAATGTAATGGACTTTGTGGTGGTCCTAACAGGGTGAGTAGCACTGGCCTAATGGCTTATACAGCTGCTAACTGACAGAGCTGATGGGCAGCAGCGATTAATGAGGGGAGGGGAGAGCTCTGCTGTGTGTGTGTGTGTGTGTGTGTGTGTGTGTGTGTGTGTGTGTTTTGTTTCTAATGATCACTAGAGCCGAGCCATTCCAGACGGCAGGGTGTTTTCTTCCTGTCTGAATAATCAGTCTTGATAAGGTTGTATTGTCCAAATTAGACATGCAGAAAAATCATTGTATATACAGTGCAGAAATTACTGCAACACAGGATTTCAGGGAAATATTTTTTTGTGGTATCCCATCACACATTTAGAAATTATGAAAACCATACACATTTTCCAGCAATAACAAGTTTTGCCTTTTCATTTACAATCATTTTGAGTTTTCAGTATTGATGGTCAGAGCTTGTTTCACCACTGTGAAATGGACTGTTTCAATACGTTGTCGGAGCTTGTATCAAATGACGACTGCCACGTGGTTGATGATGTTTGCAGCTAAACTGGTATGCAAACATTTCGACCTGATAAAAGTAATGAAAGTAATATTTTAATGAATATCATTCTCCCATCACATCACATAACATCCACATGTCATATGAATGTTGACCATGAGGGGAAAATGTATGAGCTCACAGTGGGCATTCACTCTATACCAGTGGTTCCCAACTTTGTCAGACATAGCCTTACAATCCTGCCAGATGAATTCAAGCAAAAGCAACAAAAAAGTTACATTTGTCAAACAATGGAACTTTCAATGTTAAGGTCCGTTTGCTTAAGTTTGCATTGGTACTTCTACCACTCAGAGTGGCAGAAGCTGGATGTTTCAACCATTTATTCATTACATGTAGCTAACTATTTTAAACATTTATCAATTTTTAAGTTAACTATTTAAACTATTTATACTTTCAGCTATGTATTTTAAACATTTATCCCTTACTTTTTGCCAGTTATTTCAACTGATGATCAATTACTTTTAGCTATTTCAATCATTTATCTACTACCTTTTTTTTAATCAAATTGTAACTTCTATGTTATCAATTTAGTTGAGCTACAGAATTTTTCCATGTACCCCCTGCGGTACAAGTACCCCTGGTTGGGAATCACTGCCCTATACTACACAATAAGGCACATTTATATTTCATGTCAACAAACTATATTATATGTAGACTCTTTGGACAACACATGTATACATTATTTTATTCTAATATTTACTTGGTAATACATTTACTACAGCATTCTGAACAAGAATATTATAAATAAACAACACGTACAGCCTTCTTTATCACGCATTCATGTGATTGAAACTATTGTATGAAATCAGCAAGGTGTTGTGCCTATCCTTTGTCTTGAATAGCACCAATAATTTCTGCTGAGTTCAGTGTCCTTTTTCTGGCAGGAAGAAAGCCCCAAAACTTCATATGGCTTAGTCTGCCCATCACTAGTTTTCAACTTTTCTGGATTAATCAATTAATTGTTTAGTCTATTAAATGGTAAATATAATGACAAAAAACAGTGACAAGTTACCAGAGCCCAAATTAATATCTTCAAATTACAGTCAAAAAGCCCCAAGGTAACAAATTCTCATTTGTGAATAACTATAACCAGCAAATGTTAAGTATTTTTACTGGATAAATTAAAACCTTTAAGCTATTATCAAAATTATTATTGATTAATACTCTATTGTTTAACTAATTTATTAACTGAATCATCGTTCAGCACTATTTAAAGCTGACATGGCTCTAAAGTGTTAATATATGAGTGGTGTGGACTAATAGAACTGGTGTGATGTTGACTTTGATCCTCTCAGCAGTTGATTGAACTGTTGATTGTACTGTCTATGTCATACACGTCCTACACAATATTGCCATTGGTTTATGCTGTAGGAATGCCTAGCATGTTTAAAGAATGTTGCTAAACCTCTTGTAAGCTCTTCTTTTCATTCTGTCATCTCAGATTGTCTGTAGAGTAAACCAAGAGGATTCCTTGGTATTGGATGAGAAAACTAGTATGGGAATAGTGCTGTTGGTGCGGGGGGATGAGAGATGGAGAGCAGAGGAGGCTGGAGTGTTGGGGGTTGGTGAGGAAGGGCGGGGGTAGTGATGGAGGATGCTGTTACGCTGCAGAAAGTCTCTGTGTGCTTGCTGGTTCTACCAGGGGACAGCCTGGCCTCTCTTACATAATGATACACAGATTTATTTGGCCCATCTATTGAGGCTTGTGTCAGGAACCTCAATGCAATAAACAGAGCCACTGCCAATTCCCAAGCCCCTCATCAACGTCCCCGCCCCTCACACTGGAAGTCACTGGGAGTCACTGAGCCTGTGTTCCTGTTGGCTGAAAAGAAGGGGAAGCAGTCGATGGAAAACATGATAAATGCCATCCACCTGAATGAGTATGGTTTTGCTGGAATGGCGGAGCAATCTGTTGTGTGTCTGCATATGCATCCATAGGGATTTATTCTAGGACCAGTGTTTTTGGATGTTTTATCCCCTACAAACCATTAGTGTATGTATGTTCCAAATCAAACCATAGTATTTTAGATGTTGTGATGTTTTTTCCCTACCCTTTAGGCAGCAATAGGTTTCCATTCATTTCACTAGTGTGAAAATAAACTTGCAGATTTGCAACTTGTTTGAAGTAATCCATTACAATAAAAATGGAAGCTTTAATTTTTTTTTTGACTTTTCAAATCAGTCTGCACTTTACAGCTGTATTACTATACAATTATACATACATTTGACAACACTAATAACAGATGTGATAGACCATAAAGCATAATGACTAGTGATATTCTATATTTTTCTTATTGTCAACAAATACCATCAAAAGACCAAACCAACAATTAATGTATCCTACTAACAAGTATTGTGTGTGTATCAAAAGCCTGATATTTATTATTCCTATGCACCATAGAGCTCCATTGTTGTCCAAAAACACATCACATCCACAGTGTAAGAAAATGTGTTCTGTTCTGACAAATGTTGTTTTATCACTGTTCCCCCCCTACTTGGCATTTTATGTCCTGGCTCCAGTTCTGTCATTATCCTGAAAACCTTATCCGCATATCCTTGCATATGAATCTCGCTATCTTATCAGTGATGGCCTTTTCATGAGGTTCTGGCGAGGGTCCTGAGGATGAGTGTGATAAAAGTAGGTAGTCAGATGAGGTTGTACATTCTATGTTGCGCCAATCGTTTCTGGTTCCTCCACTGCCTCACTTGGGTGGCAAGCTATCAGGTGAGTCCTCAGATTTGTTCTGGTTGTAGAGTAAAGCAGCTGCGTTTTACAAAGTCAGCAACAGCCTTTGTCTTTGTTGGTAATTTTGCCATATACGGTGTGGAACCCAAAATACTTCCACACACTGCTTCTCATATGCTTCAGCATGGCTTTACTCGCTCGTGTCCTCCATCCATTTTTATTTATTAGCTAAGTTTACCGATAAGGTCAATAGGGCATGCAATATGTCAAATAGTTAATTTTAAGAGCGTCCCCTGCTGGACCACAACACAGACTACTTCAAGCGGTCTGTTGCACTTTTAGGCTGTACATTTTGAATTGGAACAGGTCATTACAGTTCAAATATAATTTTTTTTTCCCACATTCGAATAAAAAAATAACAGCTCTAATATGTGCATGACACAATAAACAACTACTACTACAATATGTGTATGAGTTACAGTAAAACGGCTAACAGATACAAAAACAGTAGCTGGGAAAATGTCTTCTTTTATGTTTGTGTAAGTATGTATGAGCTGTGTACGTGTGTGGTTGTATGTGTATATGTGCATGAATGCAGCATCTGATCTAAGCTGAGCGTGCTGAGTATAGAGGTAAGTGTTATTGTCAGGTTGTCAGGGACCTGTATGCAGCCAGGGCCTTCCAGTGTGTGTGTGGATGGGAGCGGCCCAAGCAGGCCTGATTTGAATTGGAGCTAAAAAGGCTGACATGATAACTATAATTGAAGGGCCGGCTGGTGGATAGAGGCCATTATAGCAGTGGTCTGGGCATCTTATCAGTGCCAGGCTACACTGATTGGTTGAGCCATTTTGTCAGGGTAGACACTGGATCGCTAATGTAAAGTGCATGCAGCTGAACGCATAAACACTTATACATGCATGTACGCACATGCACACATGCCAACAAATTACTTCTCCATGATGATGTCCATTTCCTGCAGGATGTGCTGTGTAGAAACCCATAGCAATTAGGCAATTACTCACTGATTATTCATTGCATTTAGGACTTCTATGTAAATATAACTAAATAACAGTCCTGTTTGTAATATGAGTGAATGAGAGTCCAGTTTTCTTTAGTGTTAAATGAAAAGATATGGATTCTGAAGCATTTTATGTATTCATTTTATGTATTAATCACTTTTTATTGCCAATTTGTCAGTGGGTTGTAATGTAACTTAAAAAATGAGACATTCCCATTCTTGGTTGCCTATAACAGCCTGTGGACTGATTTCTACATAGAGAACTTGGGTCGGTTTTTCCGGGAAAATCCAAAGAACGTGATGGTTATGCGCCCTCCCGAGTGCCTTCTCTCTCTGCTTCCCCACAGTGTCAACAGTGCGTGACAGTGACACTAGCTAACGTTAGCTTAGAAATGGAGTCCGCTAACAGGCACCCACTACAACACAGAGTCCAAAGTCTAAGCTAACATTACTGCAAAGCATGTGAAATATATTGTGATATTGTGGTTTTATCTGGCTAACGTTTCTAATGTGGATGAATAGCGAGCTAGCTAACAGCAAAATACTGTCATTCATCCAGACTCGAGGGGCTGACCTAGCTGGTAAATTGGTTGGCTTGCCGTATGCAGGTTACTTTGTCGGTTGGTGTTGCAGGGCGGCCGGATACATGCAGCGTGGCTGGGTTGTAGCTGGCTAATGTTACCTTGCTTGCTCGCTTACGTTATCATTAGCAAAATACTATCTGTGGATATGTTATTTGGTTTAGCGATGGAAGGCAGGGGTGGCCAAATAGCTAGCTGTAAACTAAGGTAAGCTGGGGTTGGCCAGCTGGATGTGGCTTGGCTGCGCGGTGTGGTTCTGGCGTTGGTTGCTTTTATGTTGGTGATGGGGTGATTTGCAAACAGCAAGCTAGTTAATATCATGGAGCCAATGGTCCAAATAAAATACAGGAACACTTTTGATAGTAATGTTATCCTAAATATGATTGAAATTTATTTGCCAGCATTCAGTGTTCATTTCAGCGTTCAGTCTTGTGTATGGCACTATGGCCGATGCCTAGGATGATGCTCACTTGTGCCTATGGAACGCGAGCGTGAGCAACAGAATGCTGACTGCAGTTCACTTAACGGTCAGAGGTGTCATTATTACCAAGGGTTTTCTGAAAGTTACATATTGAACCTTTAAGGGAGGCTGTGCAGCCAGGGCCGAGATATAGGCTAATATAAAACATATAAGGTTATAAAATGTGACAGCAGGTTAACCCAGCATAATGTCCTTCCAGTGAATTCATGGTTTGCTTGTGTTTGAGTAAAACAATGACAATAAGGTTTATGTTACAGCTGCATTGATTCATTTTTAGACCCTTGGGGGAAGAAGAACTCCAAACAAGCTGACAGACACACAGGCCTTATAAAGTATTTTGGCCACCGTTAGCATGTTAAAAAACAGTTGCCTAGATACACATTCAGCAGACACAGAGCAACATTTTCGTTAATTTAGAGTTGTGTTGGTATCCTCCTGATGAATCTAAGATCCAATATTAACTCTGGAAGAAATATGTGGGTCTTAAGCTGCTAGATGTTTGACTTTCTTCACCAGATAGTCTCTAACAGTGTCTGTCTGCTGTTTGCTGCTGGGCAAGTAGTGTACAGTGGGTTTTTATTTTTAATTTTGCTGTGGCTGCCAGCTGCTGCTGGAAATGGAGAATCAACCTTACAGTGAATTTACAGGCCATAAAGAAACCATGAGCTGACATTAAAAGTGGTTGAAAAGCTCCATAGAGCTACAGAGTTGCGACCCCTTTCAAATTAATATTTCAATATCTTGGAAACTATGCTTATTTACTTTTTTTCTGAGAGTTAGATGAAAAGATGAATATAAATCTCAAGTTTGTGTGTTAAGTACAGATCTGGAGTCAGGACGTTGTTAGCATAGCTTAGCAGCAAGACTGGCAAGAGTTGGAAGCAGCTATTCTGGCTCTGTCAAAAGTTCCAAAATACGCCTACCAACACCTCTGAAATCCACTAATTAATATGTTGATGCATCGTTTAATCCATACTCAAACAGAAATGTAAAAATGACAAGTTGTGGTTTTAGTGGGAGTTACTTGCTCCAACTACTTCAACAACAACCAGCTGCAGTGACAATGTGCAGTCTCAAAAAACAGCGAATAAGTGGATTTCCTCGAATGTTGGACCTTTTAATATCTGTATTTTATCAGCAATTTTCTTTTTTATTAAACTCTAAATGAAGGAATATGAGCTAATTCCCCAGTTGTGTTATAACATGATTCTGCTTGGTATGATCACATTGTCTTTTACAATACAAGTTTTACAGTACAAGTAGCCCGCTGGCGCTTTTGGCTACCTCCGTTGGTCACATGACCCTCATTGTCTACTTTGTTGTGTTCCTTTGGGAGCCTTCCAGGATTTGTCACCCTGCCATAGGAAGTAGTCCAAAAATCTTAACTCAAATTCAGTTGGGGGTTTTTTTTGGTCATGAATTGGTGATACTCAATGAATTATGTGTTTCATATTTAATTTTGTTCAGTGTACTCTATTTCAGTCTGCCTTCCTTCTACTTCAGTCAGTGTTTCCATGGGTTTCCCAGAATGCCTTTTCATAAATCCCAAGTAAGGAAGGTGAACTCTGTTGGGCATTCAGCTGTTATTTATACACATAAGAGGAGAGAATGACAGTCATGGCACAGTGACAGGAGAAGAGGGAGAGTTTCCAGGAGAAATACCGAGAATCATGCTCCTCATTATTCTGGTGTACTGAAGCAACTGTGGCTGGACAAACTGGTGTCTCTGCCTTTTCTATGACAGGCTTCTCCTTGTATGATTATGGAACAATATTTACTGTGGATGTTTTACATAGCATCTGCTGTCAAACTGCAATGTAGCTCAGTGAGAAACAGGCTGCCACAGCATGACATTGTCTATAGCCAATTATCAATGAACATCAAATTAAAAAAGCAACAGAATAGTCCAAAAATGCAAGAAGCGTTGTCATTAGCTGCCATCTACTGCAGTATTTAAGTATTTTTTTCCTTTAAATAGAAATTCTGTTTTTTACAACTTCGGTCTTAGCTTGGCTAAGTAATAATAACATTATACTTATCAAGATAATTGATAACTGTATTTGTGGTATACATAATATTAAACAAGATGTGAAAGTGGTGTTATATTTGTTTGCAGCTGAATAGTTGTCCAGTTATGTAATAATGACAAACTGCTGCTAGGTCGTGTCTGACAGGTTTTGATATTAGACGGATGACTGATAATGTTGATAGCTGTGCACTGAAGCTTGAGCTGGACAGGATGAGCTGCTTCAAAGTTCTGAATCCTGGAGGTCCTGATTCAGAGCTTTTAAGGTGAGGAGCTTAAAACAACAATTTGATGCTCTTAAATGTTTAACTGGGAGATTCAGACAATTTTGTTCACCAAAAAAAAAAACTGGTAATGATCCTTCCGCAGGTTCACCTACGGAAACCTTGTTATGACTTTTACTTCCTTTAGATAGTCAAGTTTGATCGTCTTCTCGGCGCTGCCATTTACACTTAACAACTGCCCAACTACCTGAGGTTAACTAGATTCAGCTTCTCTACGTGAATATGAGATGAACATGATTCATTAAGGTAGAAAAGGTTTCAAGACATTTCGGCTCCCATCCGGAAGTCATTCTCAATTGTGGATGTCATCCACCCGATTGATGCCCAATGATCTAGATATCAGACCGGGTCTCTAAAATTTAAATGCAGTTCAACATTATGTTAGGAGCCTTCTTAAGAAACCTGAGTTGATTGGCGATAACCAGCTTGGTTGTATCACTTCTTTCAGGCCTAAAATGTTCAGAGGGAGGCCGGATAACAACCGAGTGTATGTGCTGCAGTTTGTAGGAGAATCTGGTGGTACCTCAGATAGCCTGAGGGAGACTCCAGACTGGGTTCAAGAGCCTCGCCCGGTTTAACGAGGTGGTATCAACCCTCCTATAACACTTTGACAAAAAACTCCAATTCAATTCAAAACAGGTCCTCAGTTCACATAATAGCAGCAAATCAACTACACATCCACACATCTAGCAACCAGACAGAGTCAAATCAGTAGCTGTAACAGCAGATCAAATACAACTCAATGCCTTCTGGAACTAATCAAATTCAAGCCAGTATTTTTAGCAAGGAATCAAATGTAACTCTATACTTTAAACAACAAATCAATCCAGTCCATATCCAATAATATTAGCAACAAATCAAATATCATTCAATGATACTAGCAACCAATCAAATTGTGGGGGATTTCAATTTTAGCAGTTGCTATTCAACACCAATTTGATAATTTAGCATCAAATAATAACTAAAATTGTCTACCTATGCCAAGGAGGATCATACCTTTTTTAGATGTGAGGCTGTGGGAGTCAACGTTCAGAGAAGAGAGTACAATCTATTTTTATTTAAAGCTGAACAAATCTAATATGGATTATCAAAATCCTCTATGCAAAAAGCAAATGGCTGCTAAAAATGCTATATTAACTGGTAACAAAAACATAAAGAAAAGGATAAAGAAAATCAAACCGCAAAAGAACCGCATGAGAAAGAAAAACAAAAAGAGAGCCTACGCCTTTCTGTTTCTCCTTTTTATACAGTTAGAAATGTTGACTGGAATGGTGTGTATAGTGCTGACAACCCAGAGGTTTCCTTAACTGCTTTCATTAATATATTTATGGAAATTGTTAATAGACATGCACCTATTAAAAGTTCACAGCTAAAACTAATACAGCCAATCCAATGGATTTATTTACCTCTTAAAAAATTTAATGAAACAAAGGGATGAAGCTAATCTGGAGGACAGATTCAAATACTGTAAATTGAGAAACCAAGTGACTAAATTGAACAAAAGGAAGAAGAAAGAAAATTATAGGCAAAGAATTGATAGTATTAAACATGATGGGAAAAAAACATTGGAATGCCTTGGCTGAAATCATGGGATGGAAGAAAAATGCATATGTTTGTGACTAAGCCCCAAGATATTGCTAACTATTTTAATAACTTCTTTATCAATAAGATGAACAAGCTGAAGCAGAGCCTAGGTGGTACAGATTCTAACCCTTGTGAACTGGTAAGTAATTAAATAATGGATGGTAAAAATGTAGGTATGTTCCAATTCAACTGTGTAGAGACTAGAGATGTTAAGATATTGCTGAAGACTCTTCCTGAATATGGCAGTGTAGGCATAGACACTCTTGACAGCAAGGTGCTAAACATTGCTGCTGATTATATTTTTGGTCCCTTAAAGGTGGGGTATGCGATTCTAATCCAACACGTCTTTTTGTCAAATTCAGTGAATACCTCCTCACAGTGCGCTAGCTGTCCATTCAGTGTGTGCGCTGAAAAAAAACTGGTGTTTGTACACAGCCCTGGCTCTGTAAATGGGAAATAAACAAAGTGGCTCGGACCGAGCCACACAACACTATGACAGCCATTCCAGCCATGATTTTGTGTGTCAGGTAACGTTAAATTACTTACCCACGGACACTGTTTTCAGAATCAAGACGTTTCGGCTCCCATCCGGAAGTCATTCTCATTTGTGAAAAAATGGGACATGAACTAGAAATTTAAGCTACTCTGTGTTACATAAGCCCTGCCCTCAGGAAGGAATCTGCCTGAGTATCTGTTAATAGCTAGTTTCACCTGAAACTGACCTAATAGTTTCCAAGATGACCCAGTAATCAGTAATCAGACTTATTGTTTTCTGGCTGCATCTACTTCATCACTGTTAAGTACCTGATTAGCAGCACTATGTTCCTGTTTTCTTTAAACCAGGCAACACTTTAAGACAGAAACTCGTTCACCCTAAGGACAAGTTACCCACACAGAAACAGAGCAATGTTATCTACTCCATTCAGTGCAGTGAGGAAAACTGCAAAGAACGTTACATAGGCGAGACCAAACAGCCACTTCACAAAAGACTTTATCAGCACAGACGACACGCTAACTCAGGATTACAGAGCGCCGTACATTTGCATCTAAAAGCTACAAACCACACATTTGAAGACAGCGAGGTGAAGATTCTAAGTAGAGAGAAGAGTTGGTTTGAACGGGGTGACAAGGAAGCCATTTTTGTGAAAAAAGAGAACCCCTCTTTGAACAGAAATGGTGGTCTGAGATTCAATCTGCCCAAAGTCTATCAGAGTGTATTATCACCTTGGTCACGCCAATCACATGTTAATCAGGTACTTAACAGTGATGAAGTAGATGCAGCCAGAAAACAATAGGCCTGATTACTGATTACTGGGCCATCTTGGAAACTATTAGGTCAGTTTCAGGTGAAACTAGCTATTAACAGATACTCAGGCAGATTCCTTCCTGAGGGCAGGGCTTATGTAACACAGAGTAGCTTAAATTTCTAGTTCATGTCCCATTTTTTCACAATTGAGAGTGACTTCCGGATGGGAGCCGAAACGTCTTGATTCTGAAAACAGTGTCCAGATGACTACGACTGAAACCTTTTCTACAATAGAACACTCCTGGACGAATGAGGGACTACACTGTCTTACCCACGGACATTCAGTTTACTTTCTAGTTTGCCAAGATATGCTGTTGTTGTGATGTTTGCTATAGTAGCAGGAGAGTTGTGAGTATCACTGCCTGGAGCTGCTTTGCTGGCTCTGGGAAACCGTCTCCTCCTCTCTGGCTGTTAGCTTAGCAGTAGTAACAGTAGGGACAGTTTGCTAACCCACAACCTAGCTAAGCTAACCTACAACCTAGATAATGTTAGTTACATTATTTGCTGTGTCATTGTTTGATCTATATCATGGTATTTGTCTTGGTATTGGATTTCTCCAGAATCGCATACCCCACATTTTAAGCCACATATTGAATAGATGTCTGCTATGTGGGGTGTATCCTAGACTGTGGAAGGAGGGAAAAATAATTCCATTAAGTTACCTTTCAGTAGGCCTAATAGTAGACTTATAAGTATTCTTCCTGCGCTTAGTAAGGTTATGGAAAAAATTATTCATGTTCAGATCCAAGACTACTTTAATAATAACAGCTTTATTACCAAATATCAACATGCATTCAGAAAGAGTTACTTGACCTGTATAGCACTTATACAAATGACTGATGATTGGTTAAGGGAGATTGATAACTTAAAAGTAGCGGGAGAGGTAATGTTGTGCAAATTAATACAGTTATTAGTAAAATGGGTCGAGGCATTGCAGTTAGTTTCAATTCAGTTTTATTTATATAGCGCCAATTCATAACAGAAGTTATCTCATTGCACTTTTCCTATAGAGCAGGTGTGGACCGTACTCTTTATAATATTATTTACAGAGACCAACAAATCCCACCATGAGCAAGCATTTGGCGACAGTGGCAAGAAAAAACTTCCTTTTTAACAGGTAGAAACCTTGGACTCGAGCAAGAACACTGGGGCAGCAAGTGGCCCACAACCACAGATCCAGTCTCTGCAGCTCAGGAGGTAGAAATACCTGCTGAAAGCAACAGAAGGAGAGAGCAGAGAAACAAGAAAGCACAAAACTACAGGAGAGAGAAGATGTTGAGTTAGTAACATACAGTAATGGGATAATAATGCTTACAGAGGGAGAGGAGGAAAGAGGTGCATCATGGGAAGTCTCCTGGCAGTCTAGGCCTATAGCAGCATAACTAAGGGATGGTTCAGGGCTCACCCATGCCAGCCCTAACTACAAGCTTTATCAAAGAGGAAAGTCTTAAGCCTACTCTTAAATGTAGAGATGGTGTCTGCCTCCCTAACCCAAATTGGGATGTGATTCCACAGGAGAGGAGCTTGATAACTGAAGGCTCTGGCTCCCATTCTACTTTTGGAGATTCTAGGAACCACAAGTAACCCTGCATTCTGGGAGCGCAGTGTTCTAGTCAGATAATATGGTGTTATGAGATCTTTAAAATATGATGATGCCTGACCATTAAGAGCTTTGTGGGTGAGGAGAAGGATTTTAAATTCTATTCTAGATTTTACAGGGAGCCAGTGCAGAGAAGCTAATATTGGAGAAATATGATCTCTTTTCGTAGTTTTTGTCAGTACACATGCCTCAGCATTCTGGATCAACTGGAGAGTCTTAAGGGACTCATTTGGGCAGCCTGATGGTAAGGAACTGCAATAGTCCAACCTAGAAGTAAAAAATACATGCACTAATTTTTCTGCATCATTTTGAGACAGGGTGTGCCTGATTTTTGCAATGTTGCGTAGGTGAAAAAAAGACAGTCCTTGAAGTTTGTTTCATGTGGGTGTTAAAGGATAAATCTTGATCAAAGATAACTCTGAGGTTCCTTACGGTGGTGCTGGAGGCCAGGACAATGCCATCTAGAGTAACTATATCTTAAGATAATGTGTCTCGGAGGTGTTTGGGGCCAAGTACAATAACTTAATAAGAAAGTTAACATCAGAAAGTTGCACGTCATCCAGGTCTTTGTCCTTAAGGCATGCATGAAGTTTAGTTAACTGGTTAGTTTCATCTGGCTTGATCGATAGATATAATTGGGTATCATCTGCATAACAATGAATGTTTATGGAGTGCTTCCTAACAATATTGCCTAGAGGAAGCATATATAAGGTGAACAGAATCGGTCCAAGCACAGAACCTTGTGGAACTCCGTGACTAACTTTGGTGTGCACAGAGGACTCACTGTTAACATGTACAAACTGAGATCGATCTGATAGATAGGATTTAAACCACTTTAGTGCGGCTCCTTTGGTCAATGGTGTCGTATCCTGACTGAAAATCCTCAAATAAACTATTGTTATTTAGAAAGTCACACAATTGATTGGCGACTGCTTTCTCAAGGAGAGAAAGGGAAGGTTAGATATAGGTCTATAGTTAGCTGATATAGGTCTATAGTTAGCTGAAACCCCTGGATCAAGAGTGGGCTTTTTAAGAAGCAGTTTAATTACAGCTACTTTAAAGGACTGTGGTACATAGCCTGTTAATAAAGACATATTGATCATATCCAGTAAAGAGGTGCTAATTAAGGGTAAAACGTCTTTAAGCAGCCTAGTTGGAATGGGGTCTAAGAGACAGGTTGATGGCTTGGATGTCAGTTAATATAAATTAATGGTCGAAGTCAGCTGAAGAAGGTCGACAGGAGCAAAGCAGCCAATACACTCATCAGGCTCTACAGCTGTTTCCAAGGTTCCTGTGTTTGAAGACAAGTCGGCACCGGTTGAAGGCAAAACTCTCTCTAAACGAAGAGCAATAGTTTTGGCCAGAACTTTTACATCAGCATTGAGTAATGACAGAGGTCTGTAAGAACCACAGGAAGTGGGATCTTTATCTTTCTTTAAAAAAAGAGCTTGAGCTTGAAGCTTGAGAGGTAACAAACCATTTTCACCAAAACTTAACAAAAGTTAAGTTGCCAAGTTATGAATACATTGAATCAAATGTATCAGGGCCTGGGGCTATATTAGATTGTATTGCTCTAATTGAGAACTGTAATTCTTCAAGGGAAAGTGGGGCATCCTTCTTTTGCACAGTCAGAATCAATGGTAGGATTTCCAAGATTCAATAGGAACTGATTAATTTAGGTAGGGAATTCTAATTTGTATATGGAAGAATAAAATGATCTAAATATGGCATTCATTTCCACAGGATCTGTAACAGTTATCTTAGAAACATTATTCATTTCAGGTATAAGACATGAGATAAACTGATGTTTCAACTGGTGTGCCAGTAATCGATTTGCTTTGTCAGCATGTTCATAATAAATACCATGAGTCTGTAATAACAGTCGCTCAGCGCTTATGGTAGAAAAAACTCTGCCTGAAGATTAAGATGCTTCTTAAATAGTTCTGGAGAGGGATTGGATGCGCACTCTTGAGGCTGCTAATAGCAGATGTAAGTTCTGAAAGCCTGGTATTGCATTTTTTATTAGAAAAGGAGGCATATGAAATGATCTGTCCTCTAAGAAAAGCTTTCAGCGACTCCCAAAGTAATGAATAAGATGTAGATTAATTCTGATTAAAAGAGATCTGATTCATTCTGATTAAAAGAGATCAATCTAATCTGAAACAAATTCACAAAATGTGTTATCTGCCAACAATAATGTGTTGAATCTCCAAATGGGGGTGGGGGGGATTAATGTGTAAATAACTGAATATCTAGAAATAATGGTGCATGATCAGATATTAGAATACTTGAATAATCAGAAGAAACAACATGAGTTCAGACTATTAACGATGAAGAAATAATCTATTCTTGAGTTTGATTGATGTACCTGGGAAAAGAAAGAGAACTTTTTGGCTGAGAGATTACGAAGTCTCCAAGGGTCAAACCAAACCACTCATGAGTCATGAAATCAGAGAAAGATATAGACATAGCTGATTGAGATAAAGTGCGGGGACTAGAACGATCTAACATTGGGTCAAACACACAATTCAGTGTGTGGCTAATGTCCAGTCGCAATAAAATAAAATGGATAAGACTCAGGCTAACTCTGCAATGGGAAATCAGAAACTGTTGTGCCCTCGTCTTTACTGAGACCTGGCTTCACCACAACATCCTGGATCAAGCTATTGCACTCGATGGGTGGAATGTGTTCCACGCTGACAGAACACAAGACTCCGGTAAGACCAGAGCAGGCGGACTCTGTTTCCATCAATGATGCTTGGTACTCAACCACTGTCAAAGTGGATGGACAATGTTTACCAGATGTAGAATTTTTTATGTTACGATGTCGACCATACTATCTGCCCAGAGAATTCACCAGTATTTTTTGTTGCTGCTGTTTACATTCCTCCAGATGCAAATTTAAGAAATACACTTCAGGAACTGTATGAGGTTATCAGCAGTCACATGACAAAACAACCAGATGGTGTTTTTATTGTAGCTGGTGATTTTTTTTATCAAAAAATCCTTGGAACTGTTTTACCTGAATTCCTCCCACATGTACACATTCCCATCAGGGGAAGAAATACTCTGGACCATGTGTACACGGACATTCCTGGCAGCTATAAAGCTCTCCCCTGCCCCCTTTTTGGTCAATCAGACCACATTTCCCTGCTTCTCCTGCCTACTTACACCCAGCTGATAAAAGGAGTCAAACCATCTGTAAAAACAGTTAACGTGTGGACAGATACAGTTAAGCTACAGCAGCTCTACAGGACTTTTTTGAATGCACATACTGGCACATGTTCAGAGAGGCTGTGACCCAGGAGAACCACATCAACCTTGAGGAATATACAGCAACAGTGACATCATAAATCAGCAAATGTGTTGATGATGTGGTGACCACAAAGTCAATAAAATCATTCCCCAACCAGAAAGCCTAGATGAAGGGAGAGGTGAGGGCTCTACTCAGAGCCAAAAAAAAAGCTGCTTTTCAGTCAGGAGACAAGGAAGCATACAACACAGCTAGAGCAAGATTGAAAGCTGTTCGTTTTGATGTCCCAATAAAGAGTCAGCTGTAAAGTCTACTCCACCTCCAGAGGATTGTCCACTGTCTGTATCCACAACGGATATGAGAAGAAGAATCCTGCTGAGAGTGAATATGAGTAAAGCTGCTGGGCCTGATCACATCCCTGGCCGTGTACTAAAAACATGTGCCAACCAGCTAGTCGATGTTATTACTGACATTTTTAACATATCACTGTCACAGGAGATTGTTCCCACCTGCTTCAACAGCCACCATCGTCCCTGTGCCTAAAAAGTCTGCAGTGTCTAGTCTAAACAACTACCTCCCTGTGGTACTCATCTCCAATTTTATGAAGTGTTTTGAGAAACTGGTTCTCCAGCACATAAAGAACAACATCCCAGCCAGCCTGGACCCTCACTAGTTTGCATTCAGAACCAACAGATCCACACCGGATGCATCTCCACTGCCCTCCACTCAGTCTTTACACACCTTGAGAACAACAACAGCAGCTTAGCATTCAACACAATCTCCCCCGTGAAACTGATTGGCAAACCCAGCACTCTGTGCTTGAGTACCACACTCTGCAATTAGATATTGGACTTCCTCACAAACAGACCCCAGATAGTTTGGATTGGCAGCCACACCTCCTCTACTCTCGTGCTGAACACCGGAGCCCCTCAGGGCTGTTTACTCAGCCCCCTCCTGTTTACTCTGTATGCTTGACTGCAACCCCTGACATGGAGACAACTCTGTTGTGAAGTTTGCGGATGACACAACCATCATCAGCCGGATTTCAAACAACGATGACACTTCATATCGGGAAGAAATTAACTATTTTGTAGAGTGGTGCACAGAGAACAACCTACTGCTCAATGTCAACAAAACCAAGGAGCTGATCATTTATTTTCGGAAAATGGAGGCAAAGACACACCCATGTCTACATCAGTGGAGCAGGTGATTAGTTTTACTAAGTGTGTTTGACTCTTACTAACATGTTTAATCCATAATTGCTTAAAGGATGTGTTGCAGCATTCCCATTTAGGTTTCTTAAATCCCTATAACCATCTTAAAGGTCCAGTTTGTAACATTTAGGAGGAGCTAGTATGTTTTAATTAGTGTATAATCACCCGAAAATAAGAATTGTTGTGTTTACATTACCTTAGAATAGAATAAGCCGTTTTTATCTACATTTGGAGTGGGTCCCCTTCCACAGGGGTCGCAATGTTGCACCGCCATGTTTCTACAGTGGCCCAGAACAGACAAACCAAACACTGGCTCTAGATAAGGCCATTCATGGCCACTATAGTTTCTCCTACACGCTTGGAAGGGGAGGGTGATGTGAGTGGTATTCAAATGGTTGCAAACTACAATTTCACCGTTAGATGCCACTAAATCCTACACACTGGACCTATAAGGCAGTGTTTCGTCTGCAGTGTCTAACTTGAAGGATGTTGTGTTCCAGTGCATGGGTCCCTTGATGTAGGGTAGGCAATGAGCCTACCTTACCCTACCATACCTTTGGTTTTAGTAAACTATTCCACTCACCTTCCTTCACAGTGCAAACCACGAGTGAGTATAAGATGATGATCATATCTGAGTATGCACTGGACGCAGTCGTTAATGCAACTCAATTTATCATATTTATCTAAATACCTGTTACATTTTGTTAAAATCTACGGAGCCCCATGTATATTGAGGCCACGAAATGCTATTCCGTGCTCACGAGATACAATTCATTTGCACATTTTAGTTAATTCGTGGCCATGAGATACTACTTCGTTCCCACGTTTTAATTAACTCATTTGCATGTTTTAATTAATTCGTGGCCACGAGATACTACTTTGTTCCCACTTTGTAATTAACTAATTTGCACGTTTTAATTAACTCGTGGCCGCGAGATAAGTGTGTATATATAGAGAACCGCTTAAAGGGCTTAACCAGCCGATGCACAAAGACCGATCTCTCTCCATAGTCTTCATGACGGGAGGAAAAGGCCGCAGCCAGGGCTTAAAGTGTAATATTTAATGTTATCTGTTCAGTCATTCTTTTATGTCCCTTACTTTAAGCCCCACAGCAAAGCAAGTACACATTTTGACTGTAAAATTTAACAATTATGGCACTGTGGCACTGTCTGTGTTGCTGAAAACACAGACAGAAGACAATTAGTTCGGTTTCTTAGCCTGTTTGCTTGTTTTTTTCTGACAAAAAGAAATAAGGCCCAGTATTTTATGCTATGCTTGCATTTCTTCTACTAGTCTCCGCATAGTTGTCATTCCTTCATTGTCTATACCTGAGAGAAATTTATTATTCTAGCTGCACCCTCAGTGCATGGCTACTGTTTATATTGTCATAGTTTTCAGTCATCTGGTTGGTTAAATATTTGCCAGATGTTAGGAAGTAATTCCAGCTAAGTGTCAGAAGTTTCCACAGCCATGATTTATATTTCCTGGTAAAAAAATGTTTTGTGTTGACAGAAATGGAGAAAAATAGGTGTTTGTACTCCTAAAAGCCCCCGTATGTTTTCTTTGATCACTTTAGTCTCAGATGTACTGTGGAGTGGCACAGCATTAGCAACAGGCATAGTGATATGATTATGATATCAGATATCAGTGTGTTTGCTATGTAAATGCCTTGTGATCAACAGAGGATCCTGGCTCTTTCTCAGCAGCATCCACAGCTCCCCCTGAACCAACACCAGGGACTGCTGACTCTCTGTGTTTGGCAAACATCACAGTGCCAATGGTAGTAACAGTGTGTGATACTGCACAGTGCTGCAGACCCTTTGTAGATATATACTGAGAGGCAGGAAACCAAAAGAGAAAAAACAGGATAACTGGATCCTAATGAAAGCACAGCAAAACTCTAGGGATATATACTGTAGTTTAAATCAATATTTTTTGTTCCTTATCTTAAAATTGAAGGTCAAAAAATGACTTAAAATATCTGGAATTTTTAGAAAGGACACATTAAATGTGATGTGTTCATATTTAATTTTCATATTTAATTTTAATTCCTATTCTACTGCTCTATTTAAATCTCTTAAAAGAATGTGTTAGTTTTCAACTTGATGGCTGAAGGCATACTGACTTGAATATGAGGCTATACTTGGCTCCCTTAATTTATGCTTGGTTGTTTGAATCTCTTGTCACACAAAAAGAAACATAATGACATAAAATTAGGCTGTGCAGTGTAGCCTCTTTTATTGAATTTGTGCTACAGGAACGGTGTTAAATTAGTATTAAAACAGTCTTAAAAGCCATTATTGTAAGTGTGAAGATGCCTTTAGTTGACTAAATAAATACAAATATATTTGTATACAGGTATTTGTATTGATCCCGATGATAGCTGATATTCTCTGCTCAGACACAGGCAGTTTTAAATGATGTGCTGATGATGATAAAGGTCTTATCATTGTGTCATGCATACAAATGACCACAAATGAATATAAACCAGATCCAGAATGCCGTATATACATTTTCAAATTATACTTTCATGTTTACAACAAAATTAATAAATTCCATGAAAAATTGACACTCTTAAAGCTGCATTAATTTTTTTTTTTTTTGGGGGCAGCTCAACAAGCTGTAAACACAACATTGACATATTACCAACTTTTAAAATTGATATAGCTAACATGTTGGTAAACAGTTACCTGTTTACACATCCAGCAGACACAGAGCAACATTAGCATTAATTTGGAGACGTGTTAGTGTCCACCTGATGAATGGAAGTCCAATATTCACTCTCCTTTTAGCTCTGTTTTGGTCTCCACCAACTCCTGAGAAAATATCTAAAAAAATGTATCTTTAGCTGCTAAATGCTCCACTAGTTCACCAGCTAGTTGCTATGTCAGTCTGCTGTTTGGTGCTGGGCAGGTAGTGTACAGTGGGTTTATCAGAGCTTTTTCACTGAAAACAGCTGCCTGCTGCTGGAAATGAGGTTGGCCAGAAAACCAAAACAATGAGTTAGAAGAGGCTAACAAGATATGTATATCTACGGGGAACTACAGAGTCAGGTGATAATTCTCTGTGGGTTAACTCTCACTACGAGTGACCCATTTCACATTCCACATGGTCATTTGATTAATTGTTAATAGAAAAAAATATTGCTTTGTGCAGTTTATGCAGAATTTGAATAGATTATCTACACACCCAAAAAGCTTAGATCATTTAGACCATCATGGGACACTAAAATGTTGCTGAAGCACATGCTAAAAATGTATCGATGAAAATGCAGCAACATTAGAATTCATTTGGAGTCGTGTTTCTTTCTACCTGGCAAATGTAAGAATTGAATAATCACTCTCCCTTTGGCTCTTGGAGAAACATTTCTGGCTCTTTAGCTGCTAGATGCGCCACTATGTTCACCAGCTAGTCGCTAACTTTGTCTGTCTGCAGTTTGGTGCTGAGCAGGTATTGTACAGTTAGTTTATCAGAGTTTTTTTTTTACTGAAAACAGCTGCCTGCTGCTGCTGGAAACGAGGATGAGGTAAGCAGAACTTGCTGAAAAATTAAAACAATGAGCCTGAAGACAATAAAAAGCTCTGTGGCACTGAGGGGGGCAGCAGAGTTGAGTGATAATTCTCTGTGGATCTTGTTGCACATCATACATCGTCGTTTGATCAATTGTTAAATGAACGCAATGAAAAAGCAAAGAACATTTAGACCAACATGGGACACAAAATGCTGCTGAAGCCCATAATAGAAATGATTTGATGGTAGAGGAAATATTTGCACACATTTTACTTTTAAATGAAGAATTAAAGAAGAATTTCAAACATCATTCATTTATTAAATAAAAATGTGGAAAGAAATGAAAATGTTGTTGCCGGTTTTATTAGACTGACTGTGTAGTTGTATTCCAGGTAAAACTTCTTTATATCAGCAGCAAATGACACAGACCGGCTAATAATTAGTTTTTCATCAATGGTCAGCCAGCCCATTTAGTCAGCAAACTCATACATTAATTTAATGGATAAAAATCAAGGACTCTACTTCCTTTCCCACAGCTGTAAATTAGTTGTGAGACCATTAGGCTTCTTTGACCAGATACCAAACCAAGACTGGTGTTTACATTTAAGACAATCAAAGCCCTCTTAGAGGATGCAGTAGACGGGACAGGATTAACAACTGACTGCTAATGGCCCTGGGGGACCATGCTTGAGATTACCAGGTCTCCCTAACAGCAGGAAAGCTGAAGCCCTGACGTGCCTGGTATTTTACTTCTAAGACTTTCCCTCAATCTACATGAAACTAGAGTGGAATATTCCTCAAGATAGGATTAAAAGAAAAAGAAGTAGTCCAACATCATCATTCTTGTGGACTAACAGAACCAAGGATGGAACTGCGAGATTAAAATGTGTGCCTGAAAACATAACTGCACAGCCACTCATCCCTCACCCTGGGACGCTCCCTGGACAGTCAAACCCCTCCTTCTGCTTGCCTCTCCTCCTTTTCAAAGGTGTGTGCTCCTAAAATCCCACAATACTATTAATTGTTACTTATTGTTTGAATGTGTATGTTTGTAGTCTTAACTACATTAGAAATTTGCTACAACTTTAACATACGTACATCTTGTGGAATTTAGTTATAAAGTCAGGTATTAATATCTCAATAGCCATTAGAGATAAACAGGTGATATTTGGCATCATTGTAATCCCTGGACATCACAACACCAGATCTTTATTTATAGTAGTTATTTAGTAACAAGGTATGGTTATTTAAGAAATTGTCTTGAAAGTAAGTAAGTAAAAATCATTTGGCCTCTGACCTCTAGTGCACAGCGTCCCACGTGGGGTTGAACATTGACACTGCCTTGGGGGGTCAGCCTGTCCACTGATTGGTCAGATGTTTCTCTGAACTTCCTTACCAACTTTCTCTATAAAAGACCCTCACAGGAATGCAACGGTGGATTTTCTTTGTTACCGGTGCAAGGTGTCCCATTCCGTCCCTGCATTGCCAAACCAACTTCAATATTCAACTAATCTTCACCCCTGCGGCTGCAACATTGTCCTCTCATCGCCGTCACCATGGCGACTCCTCAGCTGCCACGGACACGCAAGTAACACGCTTCTTTACCTCTAACCGGGTGAACTCATAATTACAATTGACCTCTCTATCAATACTTGATTCTAAATTTACCACTCCTTTTACACCAGCTGCTTCCAGTGATGGTCACTACTCTCATTTGGTTTATTCATCTGTTGTATCCCTGCCAAACTCTGTTTCTGCATTCATATTCCTTCACTGTAGCGTCATTGTATGTGTAGTTAGCGTTGTATTGAGTCACTGTTGTCTTTCTTTGTTTGTAGTGTTAGTAATGAATGTTTTAAATATAAAATGTGGAAAGAAATGAAAATGTTGTTGCCGGTTTTATTAGACTGACTGTGTAGTTGTATTCCAGGTAAAACTTCTTTATATCAGCAGCAAATGACACAGACCGGCTAATAATTAGTTTTTCATCAATGGTCAGCCAGCCCATTTAGTCAGCAAACTCATACATTAATTTAATGGATAAAAATCAAGGACTCTACTTCCTTTCCCACAGCTGTAAATTAGTTGTGAGACCATTAGGCTTCTTTGACCAGATACCAAACCAAGACTGGTGTTTACATTTAAGACAATCAAAGCCCTCTTAGAGGATGCAGTAGACGGGACAGGATTAACAACTGACTGCTAATGGCCCTGGGGGACCATGCTTGAGATTACCAGGTCTCCCTAACAGCAGGAAAGCTGAAGCCCTGACGTGCCTGGTATTTTACTTCTAAGACTTTCCCTCAATCTACATGAAACTAGAGTGGAATATTCCTCAAGATAGGATTAAAAGAAAAAGAAGTAGTCCAACATCATCATTCTTGTGGACTAACAGAACCAAGGATGGAACTGCGAGATTAAAATGTGTGCCTGAAAACATAACTGCACAGCCACTCATCCCTCACCCTGGGACGCTCCCCTGGACAGTCAAACCCCCCTCCTTCTGCTTGCCTCTCCTCCTTTTCAAAGGTGTGTGCTCCTAAAATCCCACAATACTATTAATTTGTTACTTATTGTTTGAATGTGTATGTTTGTAGTCTTAACTACATTAGAAATTTGCTACAACTTTAACATACGTACATCTTGTGGAATTTAGTTATAAAGTCAGGTATTAATATCTCAATAGCCATTAGAGATAAACAGGTGATATTTGGCATCATTGTAATCCCCTGGACATCACAACACCAGATCTTTATTTATAGTAGTTATTTAGTAACAAGGTATGGTTATTTAAGAAATTGTCTTGAAAGTAAGTAAGTAAAAATCATTTGGCCTCTGACCTCTAGTGCACAGCGTCCCACGTGGGGTTGAACATTGACACTGCCTTGGGGGGTCAGCCTGTCCACTGATTGGTCAGATGTTTCTCTGAACTTCCTTACCAAACTTTCTCTATAAAAGACCCTCACAGGAATGCAACGGTGGATTTTCTTTGTTACCGGTGCAAGGTGTCCCATTCCGTCCCTGCATTGCCAAACCAACTTCAATATTCAACTAATCTTCACCCCTGCGGCTGCAACATTGTCCTCTCATCGCCGTCACCATGGCGACTCCTCAGCTGCCACGGACACGCAAGTAACACGCTTCTTTACCTCTAACCGGGTGAACTCATAATTACAATTGACCTCTCTATCAATACTTGATTCTAAATTTACCACTCCTTTTACACCAGCTGCTTCCAGTGATGGTCACTACTCTCATTTGGTTTATTCATCTGTTGTATCCCTGCCAAACTCTGTTTCTGCATTCATATTCCTTCACTGTAGCGTCATTGTATGTGTAGTTAGCGTTGTATTGAGTCACTGTTGTCTTTCTTTGTTTGTAGTGTTAGTAATGAATGTTTTAAATATAAAGAGAAATATTATAAAGAGTACAGAATATTAAAAAGAGTATGATCTAGACCTGCTCTATAGGAAAAGTGCAACGTGCAATGAGAACTTCTGTTATGAATTGGCGCTATATATATATATATATATATATATAAAATTGAATTGAATTCGTTGCCTTGGTTTTCCATAACTTACGTTCAGTCACTTTACGTATCCGTTCCTTGTTTTACCTCTTGAGTTCAGATTAATTCCCAAAGCTAATTTGTGCGTTATAGACACTCTTGGCTGATCACCAAGAGAAACTTTTATCAGTGCTTGTTGTGTGGACTCTGAAATTATATCGCTGGACGAATAGTTCCGTTTAATAATTCTGATTAATGCTGTAACTTTAATTACATATTATGGTGGAGAATTCTTGAAAAAAGTGCTGTTTCCCAAACACGTAGATTTCCTACAATACACTTTGACTTTCCAGAGTATTTTCAGATCACCTGTGAATGAAACTTTTATTTATTTATTCTTTTTACTTGTGTCATCAGTTGGGTGAACACTGAACACTGATAGCAGCCAGTCAATCAGGTGTTGTGGCTCCAGAGAGCTGCTTTGGTGATATAGAGAGGGTTATCAGAATCTAGACTGGATATTGTGATGATGGCTCTGTGGTCAGGGCTAATGCATACAGCCCACCACAAATCTCTTAGAGTTTCTAATCAGCTTCTCTCTTTGCAAATAAATAAATAATTGATTTGGTTTCACTTTTGATGTATAAGCCCAGTTACTGAGTGCATTTTATCCTCTTTGATAAGCGCTGTGCACAGTATACTTTACCTGAGGCACATTCTCCTATAAATAAATTGTTGTAAAATGTCCACTGTTAACTGACATTATGTGCTGGAATAGTGAAAAAGCTGTTTCACCAGTGCAGTTTCCCCTGGAGAAATATCAAGAAGGACATTCACACTGACACTAAAACCAACCTTTAACAAAGACAGGAGTTACAATCTCTACCCCGTATACAACCACTTCTTATCATCATGTGATTGAAGTTCCACACTTAGGTCCCGTAATGGCAAGTGAGCCAAGGAGAAATGTGCAAGATGATCAAATCCTGATCCAGCATGTACAAGATGTCCTGAAAGAGCTCAGGAAAGCAGTAAAGATTCAATTTCTTTTAAGTTATATGAGAGAGAGATGCAAATTCCACATAGATTTAAAATAATAGTACTAATGGTAATGATAGTGGTAATGATATTGACAGATGGAGAGGGAAAGGAGAGAGAAGAGAGGTGCATTATGGGAAGTCTCTTGGCAGTCTAGGCCCATAGCAGCATAACCAAGGGATGGTTCAGGGCTCACCTGTGCCAGCCCTAACTATAAACTTTATCAAATGTGGAGATGGTGTCTGCCTCCCAAACCCAAACCTGGGTGGCTGTGGCTTAGTGGTAGAATGGATTGTCCACCAACTGGAAGGTCGGTGGTTCGATCCTGGGTAGTACTTCCCATGACTGTAAATCTGTTGAGTACCCCTTAACATTTAACCCTGGGTTACAACATCCCCCTGCCACATTTGACATTAATTTTATTTAAGCTTAGTTAACAATTGATTCAGTTCAGTATGTAGGATTTCACACTGCATGCTAGATGAGCCTGGTCAATGAGCATTTAAATATTTATTGGGAAAATTAATGTGACATTAAATTCACAGTAATGTTCTTGCAGGCGTAATAAAACCTATTATGAAGCAGGGTTAGTATGTAGAAATAGTGATAAAACTTTGTGAGTTTTCAGAAGGAGAATCGTTGAAAAATTGTCCTTTGTTTTAGTATTTTGGGTTATGAAAAATGTAAACTTTAAAGATACGGAATATTAGTAAAAATGTCAGCTGTTTGCAGGTTCAGTCCTAAAATAATGGTATCAATTTCCTAAAACCTATATCACTCTAGCTCTAGTGTACTTAAACTCTCTCCCCATTTGCTGTGCTTAGTGTAGCGGTGTAGAGGATTATGCTGGAAAATGTAAGCTGTGCCTCGAACTTCATCCACCCCGACCTACCAATAAACATAAACTGTGGGGAGAGATATGACTGCAACAGAACAGAAACCATATCAGGATACTTTAACCCTTTAATGCCAGCCACAGTTTCTGTTCATTAACATTGTGAAAATGTGTCTTATTTTAAGAATAATTCAATAATCTTTGAGTTATTTTTATTTAACTGTTTATCTGTCAGCAACAACATAGATATACTTCTCTGAAGTAAGACAGTGTAGTCCCTCATTCGTCCAGGAGTGTTCTATCGTAGAAAAGGTTTCAGTTGTAGTCATCTGGACACTGTTTTCAGAATCAAGACGTTTTGGCTCCCATCCGGAAGTCACTCTCAATTGCGAAAAAATGGAACAGGAACTCAGAAATTTAAGCTACTCTGTGTTACATAAGCCCTGCCCTCAGGAAGGAGTCTACCTGAGTATCTGTTGATTAGCTAGTTTCACCTGAAACTGACCTAATAGTTTCCATGATGACCCAGTAATCAGTAATCAGGCCTATTGTTTTCTGGCTGCACCTCCCTCATCACTGTTAAGTACCTGATTAGCATGTGATTGGCGTGACCAAGGTGCTAATACACTGTGGTAAACTTTGGGCAGATTGAATCTCAGACCACCATTTCTGTTCAAAGAGGGGTTTTCTTTTTTCACAAAAATTGCTTCCTTGTCACCCCGTTCAAACCAACTCTTCTCTCTACTTAGAATCTTCACCTCGCTGTCTTCAAATGTGTGGTTTGTAGCTTTTAGATGCAAATGCACGGCACTCTGCAATCCTGAGTTAGCGTGTCGTCTATGCTGATAAAGTCTTTTGTGAAGTGGCTGTTTAGTCTCACCTATGTTCTGTTCTTTGCAGTTTTCCTCACTGCATTGAATTGAGTAAACTACATTGCTCTGTTTTTGTGTGGGCATCTTGTCCTTAGGGTGAACGAGTTTCTGTCTTAAAGTGTTGCCTGGTTTAAAGAAAACAGGAACATCGTGCTGTCTAAAGATCCTTTGTAGTTTTTCAGACAGTTTTTTGGCTCTTTTAACTTTGTTGATAGCCCCAGTAGGATAACCACAGGCTAAGAGTGCACTCTGGACATGCCTTTCCTCTTTCTTCTTACCCTCTGAGCCGGTGGGCACTTCTTGGGCTCTATGTTGTAATGTCCGGATTACACCCAGCTTGTGCTGTAATGGATGATGTGAGTCAAAGAGCAAGTATTGATCCGTATGTGTTGGTTTCCTGTACACTTCTATCTGGAGCTTTCCGTCCTCTCCTCTGAGTGTAGAACAATCAAGAAAGGCCAGGCGGTTCTCTTTGGCATCCTCTCGTGTGAACTTGATGTTGGGGTCCACAGTAGAGCCACAGTAGATGACTACGACTGAAACCTTTTCTACGATACACTTCTCTGAAATACAAAATGAGGGATAACAAGTGAAGTTGGATGACCATGTTCATAACTTTTCTTTATCATGGGAAATCCACTGTGTTTCTGCCTGGTAGCTACTGTGTAGACATATAGTTATGATACTGAAGCAAATCCAAAAGGAATAGCCTATGGTTATGGAGATACCTTTAAATATAGGTTTGTATTACTGGGTGGCCAGTTGTGTAAGATTTGGCTGGATATTTCAATTTTGAGAAGCTTTGAGCTTTTCCTGCCTCCTGTTCCAGACTTTTAAATCACTGCCCACATCTTCGACAATTTAGATAAGTCTAGTAATGTGCTCACTGACACTTTTTTTTCCTGGTTGGAGAACAATTGACCAATCAGAGCTTTATAGGTGGGATTAAGAAGGTATAAGGCTTGTTTGAGATGAGCCAGACCGACGCAGACCTGCACAATTTCTATTGCCGTCTTGCTGAGTGCATTGCATGATGGTCAGTGATTTTGTCTGACTAGCTCTGGAGGCTTGATTGCGTGAGACATGGAAATCTTGCGGGACAAAGACGTGCACAGTTTTGAGAGCAAGGCACCGCAGTTTCTCTCCATGAACTGCAGAAGTGAAATGCTTGATGGCAAATGACTTTCCAATAGATCGGGCTGAGCACTCATTGGGAGTTTTTACCCCATGCTATTGATGAAACTCTCAAATTGGCTCGGCAAAAGTTTTACGTCACCACTCACAGTTAAATGACAACACTGCCATTATCATTTTTCATCATTATTCTCCAATTTTTATCTACATGAATTTAAGCAGTAACAAATGTATTTAATGAGTACATTTCTGACCGTAACAATTGAATGCCTTTGTGCATTCTCCATAAATGCTAACTGGCCAAAACCACTGACGAAAATTGTTTGAGAAAATAATAAGTGGTTATGCTTTTTACATGCAGTATTCAACAGAATTTTGCAATATTTGCAGTATTGATTTGTTTTAAAATGAACAGACACTTGAATCTCTTTGGATTTCTATTACATCCTCTTCATCAGCAACGAAGAACGCTAATGTTACTTCCATTATTGCAAGTCGAGTCATGCCAACTTCGAGCTGTTCCAGGCACGCTTTTTGATACCTTCCCAAACTGCAATTGGCAACTCAAGTCTACTTTCAAGACAAGCCGCAGCAACTCTCAAACAAGCCTAAAGTTAGCTTCCAATATGGCTACAAGCTACATCCATGAAAAATGGCAACAGAGAAATGGCCAGTTACAGAAATAGTAAGTCTTAAATATTTCTTTGACATGAAAAACATTAAGTTAGAAATAACGCTACTGTAGTCTATACTTTGTTTAGAAGACTTGGGTTCAAGCCTTATGTTGACAAAAATTTAATAATTAATACAATAATAATCTACATTTATATAGCACTGGTACAGCCAGCAAAGCTGCCATTGAGTTACATGTGGGGTCAAAAGGTCACTAATGTAAGACAGAGTAAGACCACGAATGTCTTTATAAGTTAACCACAAAACTTTAAAATCAATTCCAAAAGTAACTTTGGGCCAATGGAGGATAGCTAAAACACCAGTAATATGATCATACTTCCTGGATCCGGTTAAAAGCTGTGTAGCTGCATTTTGTGCCAGCTTTAAATGGTGTAGACTAATTTGGCCGAGACCTCAATATAATGCATTTAAGAAGCCAAACTGTCTTTGAATCAGACACCGAATCCTTTTCTTTAGCTGACCCTGACCTCTGACCTCGTGGTGAAGTGTCAAATGATTGTATGCTTAGACAGAACTTGTCAAAAGTGATTTTGTATAGAATACTTTACAATAGCCAGGTGTTAGTTGGAAATAACAATAACTTATGTTGATTTCCTAGTTCACGTATGTAGTGTGGTTGAATTCCACTAGATTGATCATGTCAGGTTTTTAGACCAAAGTTTGTGTTTGATGCTTTGTAGCAATTACTGTATGTTGTCCTGCCATCACTATTCAGTCTGATGAGCAAGTGGAGCCTGATCAGCCAGCTCAGTGGAGCAGAGAAAAAGTGTTAGTGATCTTGGTTCATTCACTCCTTTTGCTGCACTGCTTGTCCTGCTGCCCAGGGAGCACCACATTGAGGTATTTGTTAGGCTCATTGCTTTGATAGGCTTTGATAGGCTCATTGTAATGGCAGCTCATATTTCAGTGAAAGCTGCTGGTATTGTGCGCTTGTTATGTTGATCCCGCAGCTGTGTTTCACTAGCTCGGGTTTGCTTGATACTAGCACAGGGCACAGGAGAATTCCTCTTGAAGTAACTGTTTGGAAAAAGATTTTGAAATATTTCTGTGCACCAATCAGAATTTTGCAGTATTTGAATCAAAACCTAATGACCGCAGGTGGGTTGTTTGCTTTTGTTGCCACTGTCAGTCAAATCTGATCAAACCACATCCACACAGTCCTGATGAGGCAGAGATTTGCAAAATTTCACACTAGATTGAAAACCAGTGTTTCACAAGCGGTCGAAAGTTTCAAACCTGTTTTCATTTGAGATGCTGGGTGTGGTGATATCACAGGTTTTCAGGGGCTTTAATAAAATATAAACTTTGGAGCTCCCTCCGGGCCCTTCAAAATAGAATACTAAAAAATTCCATCACAACTTGAAAACTGTGCTGTTGTTATACAAACTTTTGGACTGAAAAATTTGATTGTGGTCCAAAAAAGGATGACAGTCTTGGTCTAGACACTCTTCTTAGATTGGTTAATTTAGTAAATAAGGACACTGTAATCAGACCTTGTGACTGACATTTCTCTATCTTAAATTTGCAATTTAAGTTCAGGGTACTTCAAAAATGTTACCTGTTTATACAAGAGTAGATAAAGTTTTTATCCAGTAGGTTGAGAACCACTGCTTTGGCGTTCACACTAGCTGTGTGTCTTGTATTTTTTGGGATGATGAAGCCAGAAGGTCTCTCAGATGTACAGTGACCGATGATTGAATTTTGTGCCTTCTCAGAGCACATGTGAGGCATTTCGTCTCTGTGTTCCCTCATTACTGTGAAGGGAGGAAACTGCCGCCACTCAGCATAACTGGCCTCAGCCTGTTTCAGCTCATCACACACGTCACCGGGAAAGAGATGTGGAGAACGAGATAGAGGGAGACTGTCAATGTCTGCGTTGATGTTTTTTTTGGACTGATGTGTCTGAGTCTGTCGATCGATGCCCTGGGAGTTGTCTCAAGCCCCCCACTCCAAAACCACCACCATGTTCTCCAGGGAGCTGATTGATCTGAGAGCTGATTGTCAGGCAGGGCCGGGGCCCTGTAGGCAGCCAGGCACTGCTCAGCTACTAGCCATGTATCTCTGCATGCTACCTTGCTTACACTTTTATCTGCAGGGGAAGCTAACCAGACAGCATGCTGGAAGAATCCATTTGTGGCTGCAAAGCTTGAATGACGGTGTATATATACAGATGGATCAAATGAACCTATGTGTCTAATGTACAGTATTCGGACTGTATTTGAGTGCCACACCCAAATTGCAAGTCTTGAATAGGCTCTTTCCTGTATTGGTTATTTTGCCCCATGTAGCCATCTTTGTCTAGATGCCAGACATTGATGAGTGTAGTTTATTGAGCATGGTCTGTCATTATGTTAAGCTGATGTACATTATATGAATACTGGTTTTGGCCCCAAGATCTGACTAAACTAAAAGCACTGATTTGCACTTAATGTCTATCACAGAGATGGTCCAGTCTTTTATTTCACCAGCACAACATAAACAGTATGACATGTTTGACTGGAGAACTGTTGTAGTCATGTGTGCTTCAGTTGTTCAAAGATGGCACTGGAGATACCCATCTATAACTGAATGGTAATGCAAAGCAGCAGATAAAAGTGTCCATTGAAAAAAGTTATGTTTAGGGCAGTCAAACTCAAACACATTGTGCATTACAAAACACATTGCTTCTTTAACCCCGTGAGACCCGTGGGTCCGTATGCCATCCCAAATATTATGTTTTCTTTAGAGTGTCATTAGTCCTCAACGGTTTGAGCTAGAGACATGCTGTTTTTTTCCTGTTACACTAGAAACAGCGCTAACCAGCAAGCCTCTGTTTGTCCATGTGAGCCATAGTCTCACATGGACTCACTTCTGTGAGACTATCCAAAAGTGGATAGTCTCACCTTTTGCCTGGCACATTGCTCATTCTTTCTGTATATCGATCAATTCTCATCCACCATCTTTGTTGGTGACATATAGAGTGTAAGAGTCACATTTCTGAATCAGACACTCCTATTGGCTCCAGTGGGTGACGTCACAACCAAATCGGAATGTCTTATTCAGAGGCTTGGCTGTGAGCTGTTTTTCTTACGGGAGACACACAGCATTTTTCTGAGCTCAAAGCAGAGAAGAGAAGTTGCAGAACTTTATTGTAGTGACAGAAAAACATATGGCAAAGAAGAATTATAGTACAGCTGAGGCTTTGGAGCTGATTTTTCAAAGTGAAGATGTAGAGGAAAATGCCGACGACTCTGTGCCTGAGTCTTGAGGACGAGAGGAGTTTTGGAGATGGGACAGATCCTTATGAGGAAGTAAGTAATGCTATTATGAAATTATGATGGATTATGTAGTGTAGAGAAATGTGATTTTGGATTGCAGATCAGATTGTTTTTACGCATTAGGACACTATTTGCACTTCAAGTTATCCAGACAGACCTACAATATCTATAATGCTAACATTGTGTGTGTGTGTGTGTGTGTGTGTGTGTGTGTGTGTGTGTGTGTGTGTTTTCCTGTAAGCAATACTGATTATTATAGCATGGTAAAGTAAATGTATAGTATGCAAAATAAACAGACTATTACTGTAGAATAGTATAGGGTGGAAGTAAATAGCATGTGAAATAAACAAAATAATACTGTAAACTATTTTAGTAATTTCAATTCGTCCAGAAGTCTGCCTTTATGTGGGTGAACAAAGACAATGGGAGAGGTGTGTTTTGATGGGGGGAGGAGGGTTAGGCCACTGGGGAAGTGTATGTGTTTATGTATTGAACAAGGCTTTGAGTAATTATTATTACCCAGTGAAATGTATTTATTATATAATATGATAATATAATTATATTTATTTATTTTCATATGTTATAGTGTGGATGCTGACGAGGTGGGCCACCAACAGAATGCACGAAGGAGGAGAAGAGGAAGGCTGTCTCCCCCTGACCAACCACAAATATCCCCTCCAGGACCAGGAAGAGGAATACCCTATTGTGGTGCAAGGCATGCCAGGTGCCCCTGTGTGTGATTGTGGACATCAACTGCCATGATGCACATCATGTTTAGGGATATTTAGGTCAAAAACGCCCATGGACACACAAAAGAATGGGCATAACTCATAAACACAAGAAGCTAGAAGCTTCAAATTACTTCTAGCACAATCCAAACAAATGTGTGGAATTTGTGGTGTTGAGTTTTTTTTTTGATATTATGGTTTGCAGTGCTGTAATATCAATAAAATATTTAAAAATTCAATTTCCGTTTGTTTTTTATTTTTAATGGTCTAATATCCCCTATTGTAGTGTATAGAAGTCTTTATTGAGTGACATATACAATTACCTGAGGTTGGGCTGATTCTGGGGATGTTGAAACTTGATGATACTGTAATAAATGACAACTTTATGAGGCAAAACACAAAGGTATGCAAAAACAGGAAAGTCTTAATGTGGGTCTCAGAGGGTTTTTATCCCAACAATATTTTTTCCCATAATTTGTTAGGCATCTATGATTTTTCAGCTTTGTGGCTAATAAGAATTGGACAAAAATAATGCCTAATCAGTACTGAAATTTGGGGCCAATATTGATAGTTGAGAGAAACAATTCTGCTGATATTCATATCACATAAAACAAATTAACATTTTTATGAGGATTAAATTATATTTGATCATTAAAAGTTTGTGACCAAGATAGTAAAAGCTTAAACTGACTTCGCACAACACTAAGCACGATCGGTCCCTGTACAGTTAGGGCTGGGCAATATGGCTTATAAATAATATCTCGGTATTTTTAAGCAATGCCGCAAGTAGGATATATATATCGATATACACATTTTCTCTAAAATAACATACAGTAAATTCTCACATAGTGCAAACATATGATGATCTTGTAGAATATGATGGATTGCTGTAGATTAAACTACCCAACAGTTTATAAAGTAGTTGAAATTAGCACAACCTTAAACATCTACAGCAGTAAATGCAACATACACATTAATGCAGCAGTAATATCAATCCAAAAAAATCAGTAGTCCGCTGCTACCGTGTTAGGTTTAGAGAGAGAGAGAAGGGGCTGGGGGAGAGGGAAGCACAATGCAAATCACCTAGAACTTTAAAATAGTAATAATGTATTGGTAGTGGTAATATTAATATTAATAAAGTAATAATAATAATAGGAATGATAGTCATAGGAATAATAATGACAATAATAGTAACAAAGCCAATAACAACAACTGTAGTAGCAGTTGTCGAGCAGGAACACGGTGGCAGCAGGTGGACCACAACCAAAGATCCAGACTCTGCAGCACCGGAGGTAGAAATACCTGCTGAAAGCAACAGAAGAAGAGAGGAGAGAGACGAGAAAGCACAAAACTACAGGACAGAGAAGATGTCGAGTTAATAACATGCAGTAATGGGATAAAAATGCATACAGATGGAGATGGAGAGGAGGAGAGAGGAAGGAGGTTCATCATGGGAAGTCTCCCAGCAGTCTAGGCCTATAGCAGCATAACTAAGGGATGGTTCAGGACTCACCTAAGCCAGCCGTAACTATAAGCTTTATCAACAAGGAAAGTCTTAAGCTTACTCTTAAATGTGGAGATGGTGTCTGCCTCCCTAACCCAAACTGGGACCTGATTCCACAGGAGAGGAGCTTGACTGAAGGCTCTGGCTCCCATTCTACTTTTGGAGACTCTAGGAACCACAAGTAACCCTGCATTCTGGGAGTGCAGTGTTCTAGTGTGGTAATAAGGTATTATGAGCTCTTTAAGATACGATGGTGCCTGACCATTAAGACCTTTGTGGGTGAGGAGAAGGATTTTTAATTCTATTCTGGATTTTACAGGGAACCAGTGCAGAGAAGCTAATATTGGAGAAATATGATCTCTTTTCCTAGTTCTTGTCAGTACACGTGCTGCAGCATTCTGGATCAACTGGAGAGTCTTAAGGGACTTATTGGGGCAACCTGATAATATTCAAATGGTTTCAAACTGCAATTTCACCACTAGATGCTACTAAATTCTACACACTGTACCTTTAAGTAATGGATCTAAATACTTCTTCCACCTCTGGTTAGCACACCCATAGTCTATCTGCACCTGTGTGTTACCGGCCGAGCCCTCCTCTTTAAGAAATCACAGTCCTCTCTCCCATTAGCGCTAGCTTCACAGTGGAGCGTTCAGGCCTAGTCCAATTAATGCAGTTTAGCTGGCTTCCAGTGCCAGCTGCATGTGTAAAATAAAATATAATGAATGAGAGGGTAGTTGACTACTGGAAGTCTAAGACATCATATCATTCAACAGTTGTTTAATAAATTGCTGATTGAATACACTCGGACAGGATTTGAATTGCTATTTTTATTCTCAAAACGTATCATTTTGGTGCTGGTGATTTTCCTTTGCCGCTGGCCAAAACCTCTTTGGGGGGGGGGCAAAAATTTCCCTATGCAGGAAAAACCCTGCAATATATATTGACACATTTCACTCTGAACAAAAAATGGCCACTTGCTGATGGTTCTTGATTAGTCGTTCTCAAACTTGTCATACTTCCCTTTATAAGCTGAAAACAATTCATGCCCCCCACCCCCACTTGAACTGATTAAATTTTTATTCTACGAATAAAATGAGCCAAGTTGAATTTTATTGAAGGAAACCAAAACTGTTAAACTAGATAGCCTTGCCACTATAAGCGCAGAGTTGTTTGTTTATTGTTTATTTTTCCCTGTGGTCTTCCACAGCCCCCAACAATAGCATTACGCCCCAAGTCAGTTTGTCAGTGTCACTTAGTTTTGGTGAGCTTTTCGTTTATTTCAGTTAATCTAATGATTTTGATTAATTATTATTTTTACTCAGAAATAGTGACCACTAGCAACACTTCTGTCAAAGTAGTTTGCCTCTCTGCTCAGGTCAGGTAAGCTTAACAAAGCTAAATAATCATGCAGGCAGACGTAAAAGAGCCCTTGTGATTTAAAAAAAAAACAAGCTAATTCTAGTAGTGAATCAGTTATGATGTCAAGCACTGTGCAACAATAAAGACACAATACTGCATGACAGAGCCAACCAGTATTGGAACTTAATGTCATCATGCTGTCCCACAAGAGCAGAAAGCAAGTCAAATTCAGGAGCTGAATACTCCTGAATTTTAGGTTTTCTGGCATCTGGCATTGATTCTGTTTTTCATTATTTTCATTTGCTTGAAGTATTAAATATCTTTTCTGGCTATTGATTTTTAGAGACGATATTTAGGTTACCAAATATTGGATGCTATCTAGATCGTTACCATACTGACTGTACCTAGGGCTCGATTTCATGTTTGCAATGTTAACTACTTAATGCTAGCTCTTAGCGAACAGTAGATTAAGCTATAGGTGACCAAAGAACATTAGATAGAACACTAGCCTCAACTTACCATTCTTTGTTCAGCCTCAAATGTCAAACAAAGTAGGAATTTATTGCATCTCCCTCTGTGATTTTTGAGTCACATATTTTGCATGTTGTCAACTGTTTTTTGTTGACCACAGCAGAGTCTTTATAAATCATCAGACTTATCAACTGTTGTCTGTTTGCTGGTCTGCGCTGTGGCTGCATTGATTCTAAGTATATCTGTCAGGAAAATGAATCACTGCACGCTTTCTGCACGGCCTTTCTTGATTTTTCAAGTCTGTTTGTGAAGTCTAAAGTCATCAGATTCAGGACTCGTGTCTGACTTGATTTCAAGTTGTTAATCAAATCATGCCTTTGGTAAATCTTACTAGCAGACCAATTTTTTTTTTTTATCTGCCAATAGCCCCCAACAAATGCACTATTTCCTCTTATTTGAGTAGCATTTGCTAAAAACTACTGTTTTCAGCTGTTTTAGGAAATTACTGAGTCTTTTTAAACAGATAAACTACATATTTGTGACTGTTTTTTTTTTAAAGATTTAAGTCTTCAGTAGGAACCAATGGGATTAGGGCTATCTGATAGACCATAATAGCAGTAATAGTAGATCATTTTTCAAACATCAACAGATGACAAGTTTTCCCTAGACAATTGTAGACATTTGACATTATAATTACTAATCAAAGCACAAAAACAAGGTGCTCTGTCAACAGTTGAATTTATTTGATTAATCCTAATCTGCTACCTAACTGTACTGTATATGTATAGATATGAATATGTGTATGTAAAGAAACACAGTCTATTCTCTTTTTGAGCCACTGTTGGTCTTCTGAATATTTGTCTCCAATGAGACCTGTGGAGCCTCCTTTTGTTTCTATGGTGACACCTCCAGTCGTCTCCGCTGTGGCTTCCCCTCTCTAAGCATTTCTCTGTCCCTCCTTCTCTGTCTTTTTCTGTGTCGCTCCATCTGTTGGCTATGCATCGTTCAAATCCCCCCTATTCTCCTCTTGTCTTATTGTCTACCTCTCCACTTCTGCCAGATTCACAGTGTCATCATCCATACATTTCCCTCAGGGACATGTATGAGAATGTATCTGTGTTATAGTAGTAAAGACAAAGGTGGAAGTATAGTGTACTGCGTTATGGGATCATCATGAGGTATTAACCACAATTATGAACAAATATCAGTTGTAGATATGAGGAATAAAAAAGGTTTTTACTGCCACCCATAGGACAAAATAACCATAACATGTTACAATCGATGTCAATATATGAATATCTATATCTAATAGATATATGGACACAGGAAGTTATATTTAACTCCTTCATGCAATGTCATATTCATGAAAATGTATATCCATGTCAGGCAACCTCCAGTAAATGTATTGCTGCATTAATAACTCACTTGTGTATCACCACCTACTGGCAACAGAAAGCGCCACGTACTCCACATAGGAAATAATATTTTACTCATTCATGTAGTGTCCACTAGTCAAAAAAATTCAGAGCCGAGTCAACCAACGTCCAGTAACAACACGACAGCTGGCGTGTGCCAAAGCATGTTGAGCTCGACCCATAGGGGGCGCCACATATGCCAAAAAAACTACCTCAAAACCTGGTGGACAGAATTTCACCAAATTTGGTGTGCATGCTCTGGGGGCAAGTATTTACCAAAATTTGAAGTTTCATATTGATTGGTGCGAGTGGGCGTGGCCTGTCACATATTTGCTCTAACTCAAGATGCCTTTGAGCAATCTGCCAAAATTGTTGACAGCCAGCGCTGCCTGCAGGATTCTCCACTGCAGATCACATGATGGTCCCATCAGTCCAGTTTGGTCTATTTTAAGACCCAGTTCAGGGAAAGGATATCCTTCATCAGGAGTCTCTGTTCCAGTAAAATAGTCCTGCAGCATTTTTAATTCTTCACTAGTTAGTGTTTTAGTCCACGTGTTTAAAATGTCTCTGCTGTGGCGACTTGACCTCAGACCCAGTAGGGAGGCCACTGCCTTGTAAAGTCCTGGACCTGCAGCATCCACTATATGTCTAAGCTTAACTGTCTCTCAGCTGAACTTAACTGCTGAGTAAGACCAGATCTGCTGGGGTCCTGAACATCCAGCTGGGCTCCGTGGACTAAAGGCTCATCCAGGAGCCAAAACAGTGAAGCTGCATGTTCCAGTCTGTTCCATTTAAAAATTCAATTCAGTTCATTTCAATTTTATTTATATAGCGCCAATTCATAACAGAAGTTATCTCATTGCACTTTTCCTATAGAGCAGGTCTAGACTGTACTCTTTATAATATTATTTACAGAGACCCAACAAATCCCACCATGAGCACGCACTTGGCGACAGTGGCAAGGAAAAACTTCCTTTTAACAGGCAGAAACCTTGGGTAGAACCAGACTCAATGGTGGGCGGCCATCCGCTGCTGCCGTGTTAGGTTTTGAGAGAGAGAGAGAGAGAGAGAGAGAGAGAGAGAGAGAGAGAGAGAGAGTCCAGGCTCTAAACAATCTTTGATAAAATGGAGGCAAGTCACACAAACGAATAAAACCACAATCTGTTCTAAACAAAGAGGCATCTAAACCCAACCCTGCTACTCTCCTTAAAATGATTATTGGTTTCCAGACCACATCATCATTTCCTGTGAGGTACCGTTAGATAAATTGCAACCTGAAAGCTGCTGCTCTGCTCCCCAGGTGCACTAACCCCCCCCTCCCCACCTTCCTTTGACAGGTAAAGTACACTCTGTAGAACCAAATGCAAGTTATCCCAAAAGAAATTCACCATAATAGACTGCACTTTGTGCAACAGACCAGCAGGGGGCTTCATACATTTTAGCCTGTGCCAGAGAGTTGATGCTACCAAGTTATGGCATGGTAGCATCATGGTTATGACATGTGAGATAACAGCCACTTCCACTTGGCCAACCTCCACTCCACCTTCTCCACCACTCCTTCCCAGTTTTTCCTTACATTCTGATCATCTTCCAGATAAACCCCCAGGTACTTTAATCCTCCCCTCCAGTTTAACCCTCCTGGCAACTGAGGGAGACCTGCAGACCAACTCCAAACTGCTAAGTCTTCACTCTTTGCCCACTTAACTTTTGCAGCTGAGATGTTACCAACATTTTCAACAATATTTCCTAACCTCTTCACATCTTCCTGGTATCTGCATATGCAGATAAAATAAAACTTGTTTTAAAATTAGATAAAAACAGACCATCAATACAAGAACGGACATTGTGCAAGATTGGTTCAATACAAAGTGCATAGAGCATACCGGACATCGAACAACCTTGTCTGATACCCCGAGTCACTTTAAAAGGTTTACACAAAACATAATTAATTTTCAGTACACTCTCAATGTCCTCGTTCAAAATCTTAATCTTGGTCCAGGGCTGAGGCCGAACCTTTGAAATGCTTTTCAAAGGTGCCAGTCAAATTTCTTTTCCTGGTCCAAAGAAACCAGACCAGCATCAATACCCAAAGAACCAGAGACTTCCAGAAGATCTCAAATCAGTGACACATTGTTAACAATGGACCTGCCAGGCACACAGTAGGTTTGGGTCAGGTGGATAACCTGGTCCATCACCTTCTTCAGACTTTGGGCAGCAGTTTATAATCATTGCAGAGCAGAGAGACCAGCTGCCAGTTCTTTATGTCCTGAAGGCCAAAATACTAAAATGATGCTTAAAACAATAAAATCTGTCTAATCTGGCTATAGAAAAAAATTTATCTCTGCTTTGGGCCCTAGTGTACTGTCTGTGTTTCTCATGTATTTCTCTCCATATATCAGTTAACTTGTGGGCTTCCACCAACTGTTTCATGGCACGTTTTGAAGTAGCATGAGGTTTAATAGAATTGCTGTCCAGCTGATCACTCTAGTTAAAATCCCATCCTAAAAATAAAAACTCTTCAGGCCCACACTGACTTAAAACCACACTGAGTTGATTTAAAAACTGAACTCTGTCTGGTTTTGTGTTGGGAGCGTATACATTTATAAAGACAAGAGTAAACAGTTCATATTTGGCTCCAACTACCATCGGTCTGCCCTACATCACTTCTTCCACCACACAAGACTTTGGCAGAAAGTTTCTGGAGAAGAGGAGCGTCACTCCTCTGCTGGTTCTGCCTAAATTACTTTGTGGTTGAAATCAAAAGTTCGGAGGCAAAGACATCAGAGTTTTTAAAGACCTTTATTGAAAAGCATAATGGCCTGAATCGGTTTGCAAAGTGACTGAAATCACACAAGCATACAGTTCAGTATTTGTGCATTTTGTCACAGTGTTGTAACCTCACACACCAATTACAGCAGATCCTGAACACACACCTCTTGATCTTCTGATTATCTTTTTTGATGTCACGGCGTGGCCAGCCTTGTTCTGTGTCACATTCAAATAAAGAGCACAAACACTGGTTTTTGTCTTGACTTCCCAACGTCATCCCCAAGGCTTGCTTGATGAGTCCAAACTTCGAAATGTCGGAATATCAGCCTCATGGCTTGCTTATCTTCACCAAGCAAGCCTTTAGGACACAGTGCTCTGTTTCGAGGTGCACGGTCACCATATGCTGTATCACACAAAACCAAGAAAATCATTGCACATGAACAAAGGTGATTATTATAATGGTATTATTATGAACTTAAAACATAAGTATTAACTATTAATGTCATAGAGGTTAAGATACACACATACTATTTGCATAGTTAGAGAATGCACAACAGGAAGGAATCAAAACCAAAAAATGTCATATTGATTAAACAATACTTATCGAGCCTGTGATGACAGAGTCTGTCTTTGGCCAAGCAACTTAGCTCTCGTTATCCTTTGGATGGCACTTGATTGGCGACACTTCCGTTGATGTGACATCACATCTCAAGGTTTATGGTAGGCCTTTTACGTACTCTGTCCTATATTCATCAGTCCATAGCAGAGTGGTTTTATACATTTCAGTAGATCAAACTTGTCAGTTCATAGTTATTCTGTAGTCACTCTGAGACTCGCCAGTCTCTTAAACATGACTTTCATTGATATTATTCATTATTTCTTTTTTTCAAGTTTGTAAAGAAAAGTTGTTTTTGTTTAAATTTGTCTTTGCCTTATGGTACTTTCCTTGTGATCTCCAATATTGCATCCTCTCGATGGGAATGCCTTATCACAAAGTCTCCTTCCACAATCCCACAAGCAGTCACCGTCTAGGGGAGGTAGACTTGATTGGGGAGATTGGGTTAGCTGTTGCGCTCCTGATTTCCTTTTACTGTCTTTTATCTCCTTTATCGACCTTTATTGTTTTTATCTCTTGCTTTTTCTAATCTTAACCTCCTTACTTATCCTTCAAATAGTGTCAGAAACGTTATCCCCAAAACCAGCATAAAACACTGCTACTCGTATCTTTGTCTGTGTTTTTACCTGTTCTGGTCTTGTGTTTTCTACACGCACTATTATATAGTTCAATATTATAGTTAATAATTAATCACCCGTTCCTACAGACTGTACTGTATTTTTCAGAAGTTCACATCAATCGGTACGTGGCAAATCACTTGTTTGTAATTTTACATTTGCAACTTTAATGCTTTCTTCCTTTTCTAGTGAGTTTCTTCACATAAATATATATTAATAGATAGGCTTGTTTATTCGCACATACAGACCTCCCGAGCTCTGTCTAGCTTATTATCCGGCGAACGTATTACATTTACGAGCGCTCAACTCAAAGTAACAGTTATGAGCATCAACTTCAAAGTGATGGTTACAGTACAACATTTTCTAGGCCTAAGGTCTTATCACACTGCCTCTATTTTACTCTTTTTCTTTTTACCTCTGTGCATAAGGCTATTATAGTATTTAAACCAGGACTTCTTGTACTCGTGCGTTTGACCTATCGCCCATGCAGACCTGTCTATACTAAATTTAGACACGAAACATTAGACAGCGGTATCCACAATAGTCATTACTTTTGCATGTATTTCCAATATTATACTCTGTAAACCAGGACCTCTTGTCCTCGCACGTTTTGACATATCACCCGTTCAGAGATGTCTACTAATTTTAGACAGCGGTATCCACAATAGTGTCATAGTTAGCCAATCTCTCTCCCTATCCTTGTGTACTTTAGTGTGCTCTCTTCTCCCTGTGTTCCTTGTCAGTCCTCTGTTCATCGCTCTGTGTGTGTGTGTGTGTGTGTGTGTGTGTATACCGGCCTGGGCGGGGCGCCCTGGTTTTCCCTCCTGCTGCTGATCACCGGCACATCTGATATTCATCATCCAATAAGTCTCCACAGTATATCTACCTGGCTCTACCTCACAACCAGTGCCAGATCGTCTCCGTACTCCCATACGATACCTTCGCCACAGCTCTCTTCTCGACCCAGTTAAGTTTATTGTTACTCGTTGTTGTTGTATCTTGCGTAACCCTGTCTGTCTCTGCCACAGAGTCATTTCCTGCCAGTCATCGCAGCCACCGTGTGCTCTCTGATCTCTGCAATGCCGCTTTCCTGTTCTGCCTGCCATGCTACACGAGCCAGATGCTCTCCTGTTCTACCTGCCACACTACACGAGCCATATCCAGAAGCCCCGCTCAATGCCTCCTCCCTCTGAACATCGACCAGTGCTTATTACAATAAAAACTGTTAAAAACTACTATCCAGTTCTCCACCTCGCTGTGTTCTGCTTTTGGGTCCTTAGAACGTGAATTACAACAGAACGATCTGGCCAACATGGACCCAGTGGACACCAACCCGGAAGTAACTCGTTCCATCAAGCACTAACCAGCCAGGGGATTCTGCTGGGGCAACTTGAACAAATCCTCCGGGCTCTCTCTGACAGCAATCAAGCCATGGTAACCCAGATCACACAACTTACTAATCAAGTGTCAAGACTCACTACCCAGCTCTCTTCTCCCACCTCATTGGCCCAACCTTCACCCGCTACTCCGGCGAATCCGCCACCGACATTGCCACCACCCCGGGATTCCTACGCCTCCGACCCGAATCCCTTCGCAGGAGATATAACGAGATGCCGGGGTTTTCTTCTGCAGTGCGCGCTGGTATTCTGCCAGCGACCCATGACGTTTCCTTCGGATCAATCTAAGGTACATTATATTGTGGGGTTACTAAGAGGAAGAGCGTTAGCCTGGGTGGAAGCTATTCATGCTTATCAACCCTTGTCATCACTATCCTTAGTGGAATTTTTGGCTAAGATGAGGAATGTTTTTGATCATCCGGATGCCAGTGGGAATGCTGGGAGACGGTTGCTACATATTGTTGCTTGGGATGAGCCCACTAACCTAGACGCACTGATTTCCCTGTGTATAAGGATAGACAACCGTCTATCCAAACGGCACCAGGAATGTGCCAGTCGTCCCATTGCTCACTCCTCACTCAACACACTACACTACACCCACGAGACCTGGAATGCAAACCTCGATCGCTGACATGCGTCCGCAGCCTCAGGTCGCTCCCAAGGTGGAACCCATGCAACTTGGCCGAGCCCATCTCACGCCGGCGTTTCCGCAGAACGGCGGGGGAATGTTTGTACTGTGGACACAGGGTTCACCTTTTGGCAGCTTGTCTGGTGCAACCAAAAGAATAGGCTCACCAGTCACAGTGGGGGTTCTGGTGAGCCGAGATCACCCCCCAAGCCAGGGCTCTTTGAGGTTACAGATCCAGGCCACTCTCTGCAACCAACAAGTGTCGTTCCCATTATTGGCTCTCATTGACTCCGGGGCAGAAGGCAACTTTTTGGACACCGAGCTGGCTTGACAGGCGGGCATCCTCACTCTGGACATCCCACGCAAGGCTAGGGCATTGGATGGTAGACTCCTGGCACAGGTAACCCACTGCACAACTCCCGTGTCATTGGTGTTATCAGGAACTCATAGAGAAGACATTAAATTCCAACTCATTTCATCTCCTACAACCCCACTAGTCCTGGGCTTCCCCTGGTTACGACAACACAACCCACACATTGACTGGACCAAGGGAAGAATTGTGAGTTGGAGCCCTTTCTGTCTATCCACCTATATGCAATCTGCCTTATCCCCTACAGAGGTCATTGTTCCACCCCTCTGTCCCGAACCGCCTAATCTAATTAATATACCGGAGAAATACCATGATCTAACTGATGTTTTCAGGAAGGATCTAGCGCTATCACTACCTCCTCAACGCCCCTACGACTGTGCCAATGATCTTCTCCCTGGGGCCCCTCTCCCATCCAACCGATTGCTCAATCTTTCTCGACCTGAAAGAGAGGCCATGGAGAGATATATCAATGACTCTTTGCATGCTGGGCTAATCCACCGTTCATCTTCTCCAGTAGGGGCAGGATTCTTCTTTGTGGTGAAAAAGGACAAGACACTACACCCCTGCGTTGGCTTCCTCAGCTTCATCATCAAGAGTGGGCAGGTGAAGACGGATCCAGAAAAGATCAAAGCAGTGATGGAGTGGATGACTCCTGCTAACCGTAAGCAACCACAGCATTTTATTGGGTTTTGCCAATTTCTACCAATGGTTCATCTGGGACTACAGTCGAGTGGCAGCACCCCTCACAAGACTTACCTCTACCAACATTCCTTTCTCCAGGAACGCAGAGGCCGACTCAAGGGCCCATTCACCTCAGCTCCCATCCTGATCCAACCTGACCCCTCACGTCAGTTCACGGTGGAAGTTGATGCCTCGGACATAGGGGTCGGAGCAGTTCTCTCCCAACTTTCGGCTACTGACCAGAAACTCCACCCGTGTGGCTTCTTCTCCTGTCGCCTTTCCCCAGCTGAGTAAAACTACGACGTTGGAAATAGGGAACTCCTGGCAGTCAAACTAGCATTGGAGAAATGGCGACTGGCTGGAGGGAGCGGAACAACCGTTCGTGGTATGGACTGATCATAAAAACCTCGAATACACCCAGACAGCCAAAAGGCTCAACTCCCGGCAAGCACGTTGGGCCCTGTTCTTTGGTCGTTTCCACTTCACCCTCACTTACCATCCCGGGTCCAAGAACATTAAGCCCGATGCTCTCTTTCGTCAGTATCTCTCCCAGGACGGCACCTCCGGACCCGATACCATCCTCCTGTCCCCCTGCGTGTTGGCCGCCGTGACTTGGGAGATCGAATCTATAATAAGGGAGGCCCAGCGGGACCAGCCAGACCCTGGGAATGGCCCTCCTACTTGTCTGTTTGTCCCTAACTCGGTTTGTGCCCAGGTGCTCCAGTGGGCACCTCTCGTTTTTCCTGTCACCCTGGGATGACCTGGACTCTCTCCCTGCTCAAACGACACTTTTGGTGGGGGACCATGGAAGCAGATACTCGGCCACTTTGTGGCAGCATGCTCCGTCTGCGCTAGAGGAAAGTCCTCCCATCTCGGCTGGCTGGCCTACTATGGCCACTTACTGTTCTCATTTGCCCTTGGTCACACATTGCACTGGACTTGCATTGCACTGTCACCGGGTTACCCCCATCTCAAGATAACACCACCATCCTCACTATTGTAGATCGTTTTTCTAAAGCTGTTCATTTTGTGGCACCAACCAAACTCCCCTCAGCACAAGAGATGGCGGATCTCCTAGTCCAACAGGTTTTCCATCTCCATGGCATTCCACTCAACATCGTTTCCGACTGGGGTTCCCAGTTCCTCTTGCAAGTCTGGAAAGCGTTCTGCCAAGCCCTTGGAGCTACCATCAGGCTCTCCTCCGGATTTCATCCCCAGACCAACAGCCAGACGGAAAGGGCCAACCAGGACAAGCCCTTGGAGCTACCATCAGGCTCTCCTCCGGATTTCATCCCCAGACCAACAGCCAGACGGAAAGGGCCAACCAGGACTTTGAGGCAGCCCTTCGATGTGTGGCAACCACCAGCCCTTCCTCCTGGAGCTCCCAACTTCCCTCGGTTGAGTATGCACACAATTCACTAACCAGAGCTGCCTCTGGTCTGTCTCCTTTCAAGTCATCATTAGGGAACCAGCCTCCACTGTTCCCATCGCAAGAGAGTGAACTCGCAGTCCCTTCCATTCAACACCATCTTCGACGTTGCCGTAAAATCTGGAAGGCCTGGGCAGCACTTCTCCGGTCTGCGGAGAAGAACCGACACATCGTAGATCGGCACCGGATTCCAGCACCATCCTATAAACCAGGTCAGAGAGTTTGGCTTTCTTCCAAGAACATCCCCCAAGAACTGAATCCAAGAATCTTTCCCCCCGTTACATTGGTCCATTCATTATCGAACGCATCATTAATCCTTCTGCAGTCAGGCTGAGATTACCCCACTCCATGAGAGTCCACCCCACTTTTCATGTATCCCAACTGAAACCAGTCTCCTCCAGTACTCTGTGAACCTCCTTCCGATCCCCCTCCACCCGTCCGGGTCATTGATGAGCATCCGGCATACTCCGTCCGGCAGCTGCTGGACGTGCGCCGATGGGGATCCACGTCTGGTGAGGGAGTTTCATCGAGCCCATCCAGATAAGCCGGGCAAATAAAGTGAGGGAGAGCACATCTTCCTGCTTCACCCCAAATGGAGTAGGAAACCAACCAGTCCTGAAATTATTTAACTCTAAACATGCAACTGGGGCTTTGTACAAGGTTTTGATAGCATTGTAAAATTTACCATCAATACCAGCGCAAATTCATTTATATTCCAAAAGATCTCTATTGATCCAATCAAAGGCTTTCTTGAAATCCACAAAACAAGCAAACATATTTTTGCCCTCTTGTAGTCTAGCTCTCACCACAGAGGATATGGCATAAATATGATCAATACATACCCTGTTTTTCCTGAAACCATTCTGCTCATCTACCAACACCGCATAAGACTCTAGGTAATTATTAAGTCTATCATCTACCATCTTTTTGTCCAATTCCCAAACTTATCAATACCTGGAGATGACCACATTCTTATTGCATGTCTTTCCTGACTCACACCAGACCTGTAGTAGAATCCTACAGACCTTATTCCCATGCTTAGTGTCTTTGTACTGTAAGATGATGAATTAAACAAGGGAAGAAGCTCTTTGCTCGATTGCACTCATCCTTCTCCTCGCTGGGTTGACTTCAAAGCACAGGATGTTCGCACGGGTGCTGCTGATGTCTTGCCTGGCTGTCTTTCCAAGATCTCATTCTGTGGTGAAGCTTTCTGGGAAATTTGAAGGGCTGGGATGCTCTGGCAGTGTGTGCAGTTTGACCACATGTCCATCAAGATAAGTCATTATTCTGTGTATAGTCTTACATTTCAATCAGATTTTTACAGTGAATGCAACAAAATGTTATTTTAGAACCTGGGTCCTCTTTGGTTGTGACTGTTAACCAAGTTTATGCTTGAGTTTAAAAATAATGGCATACTTGCGGGCTATGACAG